>JAKUCV010003539.1:0-204837 GCA_028386065.3 Turnera subulata
TTCCAGTTTTGGCCGAAATTGATCGTTCTCGGTAGCGAAGAGGGACGATTTTACACCTGAAAACATAATTGTTAGTTCAAGCAATTTATTCAACAATAAAACAAAGAAAGATAAGTAAATGCATGATTTTTATTCAAAATAATAATAATAAAGAAGTTTTCATGCCTTTAATACTATGTGAAATATGTGCACATCACCTCCCGCTGTTCTGGACGAACGACTTCCATCTCCTCACCCGACATCGTCGAACCCAAGGAATCCACCCAAGAAGAGAACCAAAGTTATCACAAAACTACTGGCCAAAAGAACTAATCAAACACTAGCAACCGATCAAGCATCGGAAATAGCGACACCAAATAGTGCTAAAACAACCTTGTAAAACCAAGGAGAGACCTAGCAAAAACCTAGGAAAAACTTGGAAAACCTAAGGCGGCTCTACAAATCCTAGAGAGACTCTAGAGAGGAGAGAAAACCCAAAGACCTAGACTTTAAATCCTGCAATTATTTTTATTGTTTGTTATTATAATTGTGAATGGGTACGGGTTTCATTTCACTATTAATCGTTTATAGCTTTTTTCCGTCTTTTGGACCTGGGCGCATAAGCATACAAAATAAATTGTGTTTTAAAATGGGGAATGAAATTCACTCCTTAATGGAATAATACAAGCTTGATCAAGGTGACAATACAACATTGATGGTAGTAATACAACTTTAATGGTAATAATACAACTTTGATAATAATAATAATGGAGAGTGATTAGAATAAGATGGGGAGATTGAGAAGAGAGGTTTATGGTGTATGGAAATGAGAAGAGAGTAAGTTTATGGTGGGAGAAGAAGGTGTATGTGTGTATGGAAATGAAGGAGTATTTATAGGTGAAAATGGGAGGATAAAAACAAATGAGTATGATTAATTTAATAAGAAAAAAACAAAAGGATATTAGGTAAAGGAAGATGATATTAAGATTAGGACAAAATGGAATTATGGAGGGTAAATGGCCAAAGAGATAAATCCAAGTGGATGTTAGGTAAAGGGTAAAATATTTACCGGGGGTAAATTTGGATACGGTAAAATTGAGTTTTACTGGATGGTAACAATGCATTCACCATAATATATTTACAACACTCCCCCTTGAAAGTCATTGCTCCTTAGATAGAATACGCTTGGGAATAACTGCCTCATTAAAAACCTTACCAAGAAAAACCCAGTGGGATAAAAACTTGGTGAAAGAAAAAAGAGTGCAGTGCGTATTCTACTCCCCCTCGCATGCCAATCTTCTTTGTCAACCTCTGGTGACATTTGAAATGTATACAGTATCATCTTCATAATTTGTTGTTGGAGCATCTTCCTCGCTATTTTATCCATATGAATCTTGAGTGTGCAGCATCATCGAGCTCAGCTAAGCATAGTCTCGGCTGGCTTTGTGTATAACTAAAATTTTTGCATTATTTGAAGTGGTAGCAACGATACTTTATTTTGTGCTTGCCATGATACTTCAGGTATCAGCTTGCACTTTATGTGGATCAAATGAATGACCTACATCTGCAAAACAAACTGTATTCTTCTTGGACTCACACGGTTAAAATAATTACATGTCCCTTATACTTCGAGATAATGGAGAGCTTCAGACTTTATGAAAAATTAGATCGAAAAGATATTTTGCTAACAAGTTTATGGAAAAGCTTCAGGCTTCATGTTACTAGCAAATTAAATTGCACTATGATATAGTACTTCAGGACCAGTCTAATTTTTTTTATGAGATCTTTCATCTCAAATCCTTTCTTAACATGTAGCACGGCATTTGGAATCTTCTTCTGGAGTTCCAATAATATTTAAATCACAAAAATAGTATCTAAATCAGCAACACTAATAAATGCATATATGCAATAACACATACTCAAATTTGATTTAAACCATATAAAGATCAATTTAGCTTAAGTTTGTATATTCCCGGGAATTAGTTGCTTCAGGAAACTTGAATCCTTCAGGGATTCTCATGCATATGTCGTGACTTATGGATCCATAGAAATAGGCTGTAATAACATCCATTAGATGCATTTCTAATTTTTCATATATTGCCAGACTTATCAAAGATCGAAAATAATTGCATCCACCACAGGGAAGTATATCTCCTCATAATTAATACCAGGTCGCTTGGGTAAAACCTTGTGCGATGAGCCGTGCTTTGTATCTCACTATTATAATTTTCTTTTGGCACAAATACCCATTTACAATCGACTGGTTCTACACCATCTGGTGTACGGACTACAGGTCTGGAAAATTTCTCGCTTCACAAGCGAGTCTAACACAGCCTTAACTATATCTCTCTATTTTAGCCAATCATTCCGCGCCTACATTCATCAATAGATGTAGGTTCATGATCCTCATTTTCTTTCATAATATTTAGCGCTATTATATGTAAAACAAATATTCCGTCGATGGTTATTTCACGTCGGTTCCTTCTCATTTCTGACACCGTATAATTAATCAAGATCTCATCATTTTCATTTATTTCAAGTACCTGAGTTACTTCTAAAACTCTATCAATTGTGTCAGAAACCTCTTCTGGAGGATTTTTCTCTTCTTGAGGACTTCTAATTTGAACCTCTACTGGAGGTCTTATTTTCTCACTAGTGCCATCTTATCTCTTTGCTCCTTTTTCTCTATTAAGAATTTTTTTTCTTTGGAACCGAGTATATTCTACGTTTCTGGCATACTTTAGATTCATTTTCATTCTTCTATTGTTCTTCGGGAACATCAATACAAATAGGAGCATTTGCAGCTGGTATATAAGTTTTGGTCACTTCTTGTGTCTAGCAATTACATATCAATTTTCCTGCAAATGAATCATCTTTTGAACTTCAGGTTCACACTAATTTATTTGAGGATCAACAATCGTACATTGATAATGTATTTAAATAATATCTTGATCCAGCTGCTTATTTCCTCCCCCTTATGTTGGGTAAACTCTTTCATCTAATTAATAACCAACATACCCAACATACTCAACATATATACCCAATCTTCTTTAAGGACCAACTTTACTATGCTGTGGTGGAGCATTATATATTATACAACAAATGGTCTGAAAATAGGAGATACTGGGTTCGTGACCATGAACCAATTAAATGGGGAGGCCTTATGATAACTTTTTGGCTTGATGCACACAAGTGTTGCTGCATGTAAAATACCATTTTCCCAAACAGTAATATTTCATTAGCAATGGTCCTGCAATCAATTGGGAATATTCACCCAGATCGGTTTGGGTTTATTTCCAATGATATACATTATTCATTGAAGAAATATACCAGTATTATCTAGACATATAGTCTTATAACATAATTAGGCATGTGTACCCGCAAGTGGCTTAATCAGTAAAATAAGTGCGCACAATGCCAACTTGCGTCTAACAAGCACACATTGGACCATCTAGTCGATGCATCATAAAAATTACCTAGATGGTCAACACAACGGATTTATTTATCTGCGTACATGTCCCTGAATAACTCCCAAACTTATTGGTGATTCTAGGCCAACCTCATCTTAGGAAGGCCGAACAATTAATTTTTGCAGCAAACTAACACATGGAAATTCCATTGATTGTAAAAACTTTCGGTTTTTCAATGAATGACCAAATAAATTCTGCACATCATTATGGATCCGGGATGGCCCAACCGGTCATGCCAAACAAGATATCCACTAGCCAACTTCTAGTTGGTCTCAACTTCGGGCTGTGCAAACTGTGTATTTAATAACTTAGGAAAAATTTTTTGCCAGCTTCAGGCTGGTGAATAATAAATCAATTGTCCAACTTCTAGTTGGTGCCAGCTTCGGGCAGTGCAAACTATGTATTTAATAATATAGAAAGAATTATTTGCTAGCTTCAGGCTAATGTCAGCTTTAGGCTGTTGTGTACCAGCTTCAGGCTGTTGTGTGCAAGCTTCAAGCTTCTATGTGTCAGCTTCAAGCTGGATACAATAACTTTTATTGACTCGAATATTTATGTAGTACAATCTAAAGAATAACGCAAGTAAATTTTCCATATTATTTTATTATCTGCTGTGGTAGACTTTATAATATAGAGATATTCAGATCTCTTTTATTTACTGTCTCAATATAATATTCGGTTGAAAATAAATTCCTTTGAGATTTGAATAAAATATCCTTTTATTTGCTCTTTAGGAGTATAATAAAATTCATGCTCTTCCAGAGCATAAACATTTTACTCTTCCGGAGCATATTAAAACTCATGCTCTTTTGGAGCATAAGTGTATGTTATTCTAGAGCATAATATAACTTATGCTCTTCCGGAGCTTAAATATATACTTTTCTAAAGTATAGTGAAAGTTATGCTCTTCTGAAGCTTAAATATATTCTCTTCTAGAGCATAGTAAACTTGTGCTCTTCTAGAGCATATTAATTTTCTTGAGATTATACTATCATATGTTACATATGAATAATTTCGGTTTATTAAATACGGAATGTCATTGCATTGTCTCCAGGACAAGTGCCCGAGTCATAATTCTAGAAATGACAGTTTCATGTTCTTATTAAAAATTTAGCAGTTATAACATGCTGTAAAATAAACATAATATAGTAAAATTTAACAAATAATAATAAAACTGAAAATAAAAACATTCAATATAAATTGACTTGCACCTTCAGGGTAAGCAAGATAATAATAATATCCAAACATCATGGTCATCTTCTTGAATAAATATGGTTTCATCAATATTAGATTTGCCCTTCAAGGACACTTGATAACCATTTACTGGATGCCTTGTTATACGGTCTATTTGTGACCAATTGAATGTTCATAGTTATGACCAAAATTATCACATACAGTCACATTCACTTCAGATAATGGAGTAGAGCTAGTTAAACGAGATTCATGATTTTTCATGAATAACTCATTATTTTATTCTGCCACAAGTAGGCATAAAATTAAATCCGAAAATTTTGTGAATTTTTTTTCACGATATTGCTACTGCAGGAGCACATCTGATGTACAAATATGGAGATTTTTTTAAGTTTTTTTTTTTAAGAATGACCATCTTCTGGTGATCATGCCTTTCTTTTAAATTCTTTCAAAGATCTGCAGGATCTTTTAATAGTAAGACATCCAGTCTTTGCTTTATTATTTTCTCTTTTATTGAGTCTTCCAGACTAATTAATATTTAAATTCATTTCAAAATTTAATGCCCATGATAAATTTCTTCCAGAAATTTCAAGGGCATTCAATTCAAGTTTCATAATAACAGTAATAATAAAAGATATAAAATTAATATAAAACATAAAATATATACGCTTACTCGATAAATCTTTCAGCATTAATAATAGCATAATATACGTTTACTTGATAAAGGCGGCTTAGCCGGCCAACAAATGAAACAAGGCGGCTTTGCCGGCCAACATAGAGATAAGGCGGCTTAGCCGGCCAACAAATGAAACAAGGCGGCTTTGTCAGCTAACATAGAGAAAAGGCGGCTTAGCCGACCAACAAATGAAACAAGGCGGCTTTGCCGGCCAACAAAGAGAAAAGGCGGCTTAGCCGGCCAATATTGAATACTAAGCAGATAAATAAATGCGGATTGAAAAAAATTAGAAACGATTACCTTGGTTTCATGAAAATAATATAACATGATCACATAAGATGTACATAAATTGATATGCAAATGATATGCTGTACCGTGAATTAAAATACTAATCCGGCTCGGTTATTATCCCGGTACTACCTTGATAATACCCTTTTCAAATTATTTTCACAAGTTTACTATATATTTTTATATAGAAATGAAGAAAATAATAATAAGAAAGTTTAGAATTGAGTACCTTAGCAGGGTAGAGACTCGTGCTGATAACGTGTTATAAAATGGGGGATGAAATTCACTCCTTAATGGAATAATACAAGCTTGATCAAGGTGACAATACAACCTTGATGGTAGTAATACAACTTTAATGGTAATAATACAACTTTGATAATAATAATAATAGAGAGTGATTAAAATAAGATGTGGAGATTGAGAAAAGAGGTTTATGGTGTATGGAAATGAGAAGAGAGTAAGTTTATGGTGGGAGAAGAAGTGTATGTGTGTAAATGAAGGGGTATTTATAGGTGAAAATGGGAGGATAAAAACAAATGAGTATGATTAATTTAATAAGGTAAAAACAAAAAGATATTAGATAAAAGAAGATGACATTAAGATTAGGACAAAATAGAATTATGGAGGGTAAATGGCCAAAGAGATAAATCCAGGTGGATATTAGGTGAGGGGTAAAATATTTACTGGGGATAAATTTGGATACCGTAAAATAGAATTTTACTGAATGGTAACAATGACATTTACCATAATTTAATTACAACAAATTGAAGTTTATTTTCGACAAAAAAGTAAGTACTAGGCGCTGCTTGGTAACTTCTTCACTGGTGCACAAAGTTTTAGACTTCAAATGAAACATATAGGACTAATTTCTTCTGATCCCACGGGTCTTTCTTGAACTATATTTTCCTTTCAAGGAGTTTGGGTGACAACTGCAACTCCCTTTTATTTCTCCTGTATTTCCTTCCTAATCAATACTGAATGAGTAAAGTATATCTTCTCACTGATTTGTGTTTAAATTACAGTAGCAACAAAACAAAAAGAGAGAGAGATAAACTTTTAGTTTTTAAATATTAAATACTTGAAATGAGAGACAGACTTGATGAAGATCTAAAATATTGTGGATCTTATTACGTACTTAATCAACAAGAAATGATCAATCCTCTTTAATTAATTCCCTGTGTATCCACCATTTCCCCCATAAACTATTACCCTTCCTTCTTGTCCTCGGCGTCCCAAATCTACTACGTCATACACAGTAACAATGTCTCTAAGTGTTTCAGTATCTTCAGGATTTACTTCATTGTTGTTTTCGTCTATCAGTCTAATCTGATTGCACACCGCATCATATCGCTCGTCAAGAGAGAGTGGGAGCTGATGACCAGAACCCATTTCGGGGCTAGGCACATTCGGTGGAGTAATCACTTGTCCGCCCCATTCAATATATGAAGCCGAATCTGCTAATGCACCGAACATTTTTTGTGGCCATCGTCCAATCCCAACGCCTTTTGTTCCTACTTGAAGATACCAATCCCCATTCGCCTTATCCTGGATGCATGTCAGTACCAATTAGGGGTTTAATTTGTGACCCTGTTTTTGCTTTTGATCATCTTTTAATTGTAACTATTTTCCTACATCAAATTATACACCTGCCATCCCCAACCAAAAAAAAAAAAAACATTTCTATTACAATAAGAATATCATAATTACCTTGTAAACGAAGAAACCAGTTGAGTATATATCTCCACCTCTTTGTGAAATCTGGGGGAAAGCATAATCAAGAGGTATCTCCGACGTTTCAAGTATAAAAGCAGGTGCTGGGCAAAGTGTATTATAACAACTTCCTCTTTGGGTCTATGAATCCAGAAAATGACAACAACAAATCAATTAGTGAAAGAGGATAATAAGTAAAGAGAGTTATTATTAACTAATCTTTGAAGAAACTTACACTTGTCCATATGTATAACCGAGTCTTGTTATCTTTATATAAGACGGGATTCACCTAATTAGAAAAGAGTGACCACCAAATTAAGCAAAATTAATTAGGTGCAATTTTATTTTATTTGTTTTAATGGCTATATATATATAGAAAATAAATTTAACCAGGACATCATCCAAATCTAATTAATGGATGAGCTAGCTGGTACGTAGTTGACTGACTTACAGTCCATCCAACTTCTATTGTATCCGGACCGAGTTAATTCAGGGGGTCAAAATGTAATTAACCCTATCCGGACCATTTTGAAACTTCATACGGCTTGAGCTGACTTGACTGTTTTGAACGATTGGATTGAATACGCTTGTGACCATATGACCTCCCTTATACTTCTTGCTCGGATTAACTTTTGTGCGTAAAAGTGCAGACTAATTCATGTTTAATAGCGCATTAAGAGTGTTAGTGAGTGACATAATAAAATCTTTTATCACAGATAGAATGCAACAAGTCATGTTTGGTTGCCTTTAGTTAATTTTGAGGGGCACAAACCAAAGGCAATAGAATAAAACATTAGTTTGAAACGTACCGGAAATTTTATTTAGAAAAAACAAAATTCACAAGCAAGTTGAATGAAACTCTACACAATGAAATAAAAGGTTAATCAAAAAGCAACAGCAAGACAATGAAATTTTACTTACATGAATTCCGGACTAGTCTTTACTTTGAGAGCTGAATTTCGAAGAGGTCATGTGAGAGGCAAGTTTTGCTCCAATAAGATCATCTTTGTGCGATAATTTACCAAGCATTGCCCCTTTCAGTGTGCCATTCCTTCTTATAAGAGGAAATCATGCTTTGCTTCTAACTTTCTAATCACGTTTTTTATTTATTTAATGCTAAAACTCTCTAATCACTTATTTACTTGGTGGCACTAACTTAGATTTTGTAAGATATTCTGTTGAATATCATCTCTATATATGCCTAAAATTACCTAAGAAAGATTATCTTTTTATAGACTATATTGGTGAAAACATCCACACAATTCCATCCCAAACTATCCCCACTTCCACCCAAATAGGATCGAACCCACGATTGAATCCAATTTTATGGAGATGCCACTACACTAAGTAAAAACTCAACGACACAAAAAAAATGATGGAAACAAAATTCAATACTAGAGGAAGGAAACAAAATTTAGTGACTGAGAATTTAAACCAAACATATTATAATGGAATTATATATAATCAAACCAAAGGTCCAAAATGAAATTAACTTACATGAAGACCAGGATAGGATTCATCTTGAGGCCTGACTTTTGAGTCATACATATTAGAGGCAGATTTGGCTCTAATAAGATCATCTTTGGTAATTGGTTTGATTGGAACAGTACCAACAGGACATCCATAACCATTGAGCCATATAGTATTTTTTTCTTTTTTTCCCTTATTATTGGATAGTCTCATCTACAAGAGAAAAAAATTGAATGTTATTTTTTGTACCAAATTTTTTTTACGTTAACGGCATATAAGAGTTTAAATTTGGAACACGAATCCACAAAAATGATGCAATCGTACCTGATATTTGTACTTTTCATTCTTCAAAGCCGGATGGTCGAATGCTGGTTGCTCATAATAATTTACACAATTATATGTATCTCCAGATTTTGTCTATCATTCAAAATAAACAATGTATTTAAAATAGATATAGTAAAAGGCTTCCCATTAATGGTTCATTGCCTTTGAAGAAAATCAAAATATTAAACATATGAATCCAACATCTTTTCCAACTGGATGAGTTAGTGATTTGTTCACTTAGGAAAAAAATTGTAACTACATAACCAAATCAATTAATATGCATAATAATTTATAGCATTTTCACATAGTGATCCATATTTTGTGAGTGAAATTTTAATCTAGACAATATGATTCAAACAAAAGTATATTTCATGTTGATAATAAAATATTTCTTACTTGTATAGTAGTCACAGCTGGTTTATTTAGAAATCTGAGCTGTTCCTCTAATTCTAGATCCTCTTCAACTAACATCTCGCGATTTCCGTGGATTACGTTATTCTTCAGTAGACAATAGGAAACAAAAACTACTAGAAGAGCTCTTTGAATCATGGCATTTCCTACATAATAAAAAAATTAGAAGGAATTGTATCAAAATTTATTATTGTACTATTATCATTATTTTGAAGAAATAAATAAGTATATATCTTGTATCGTTCTAGGAATAAATTTATGGGAAAAATTACAAAGAAATTATACAATATTATTATTTGAAATTAATTTTCCACTTGTCGTACTTTCAAAAAACAATTTGAGTATGAGATTAATTTATATTCAGGAAGCAACACTATTTATAAAAAGGATATAACACTAATTTTTTTTCAGATAATAATAAAATAACTAGAAAATTTAGAGTCAACAATTTAATAAAATTATTAATCATACCAAGTTGAAAATACAAAAGGTATGTAGAAGTATATTTGCGTAGATCATGCTTGGAATAAATTATTGAAAAATTATAAAGAAATTATGTTGTTTACATAGTATGGATTTATTTTTTCTTCTTATCATATTTTAAAAAAAATTAATTGTGAGATTGAAATTATATGTAGGAAATAACATTGACTTCCTCATGAAAAAATCACATGACTAGGAAATTTGTAGTCAAAACATTTAATCAAAATATTTTGTTGATCATATCAACTTGTAGAAGTATACATACACAAAATAAACTTACCAGCTATTTTCGCATTCATTCTGGACGAGTTTTGGTAGAAAATTGAAAAAAAATAGATTAATTATACAAGGAAGAGCACTTCTGTATTTATATATGTGTAGGGGATATACCAAAAATAGAAAAAGATATCAGTACTAAATGCTTAGTATTTGGGTTAGTCCAACAAATTGTTTGGTTGAGCACGTGTATGATAAATCTTTATATATCTTCAATCATCCTTAAAAAAGGAAACAAAAGATATAAATTTGTAAATAAAATATGCAAAATATTCCTAAAAAAAGAAAAATAATCTTGTATATGAATTTATGATTTACTCATGAATGATTTCAAGACAATGCATCTAAGTGCTTAGTATTTGAGTTAGTCCAACAAATTGTTTGGTTGAGCAGAGTAATCCTTAAAAAAAGAAACAAAGATGATAGTATGGAAATTTATCCATACATATTTGTAAACTTAAAAAAATTCATCCACATCTTTTTGGATAAATACAATGTATAATGAATCTTTATATGTTTTTATTCATTATTAAAAAAGGAAAAAAAGATGATAGTATGGAAATTTTGTTATGCATGATTGTAAATTAAAAAACAACTCATCCATATCTTTATGAATAAAATACCATACTCGGCAAAAAAAAAGAGTAAAATAGCATATGTGAAAATAAAATGTATAAATGGGAAGAATAAGCACCAAATTTGGAATTAGCGAATAGCATTCCATGAATTATATCCTACAAATACATAAATTAGATAATAACATGCAATCAAGAATAAATCATCTTGTTCTTGACGACTCCTAAATTAAATATGCAATATTTAATATTCCTAAAAAAGGAAAATAATCATAAATTTGTATATGAATTTATGATTTACTCACGAATAATGTCAAGATAATGCATCAAGTGGCAAATAAAAATTTGTTTTCCATAACTTTAATTTGAATTTAATATCATATACATGTTAGAAGTTAAAAAAAAAATCTAAAAATACGAAGATAATCTCCATATGTATAATAATTTTATCTACAAATTAATGTTTCTATACTTGGTTCTATATTCATCCCTCAACACCAAATTATCCTTGTAATCTCATTTTTCTAGCTCATATATATTTGTGGTTGTGTCTTAAATTCATAAATAAAAAATAAGGAAAATTAGTATTATTTTTCTTGAAGATATTTTCTTCTCTATGTCAATCATTTCCTTTGGATATACAAGATGGATGAGTCCAAAAACAAGGTTTTTTTTTTTTGAACAAAGTCTAAAAACAAGTTGAGTTTAGAGAGTCAAATATTATGATTCATTATTATTACACTAAACGGATTTTACCATAAAAAATGGTTCATTATTATTATATTTTGGGTTTTGGTTTTTCTTCATTCATGGACCAAAGCATTTTAGATATTTTATCAAATCTCTTCCTAATGAATGTGAATTTGCTAATTTGTTGCACTGTAACAATTTGGAAGGGAAGAGGAAAAGAAATTTTCGCAATATATGGGGACAAAAATGCTTAAGCCATGATTCGAATATAATTGAACTTGGTGGTTTTGTAAAAACTAATAATCAACACTATATGAGGGCATTTTGTAACATCAAGATATGCATTTGGAGCACATGGTTACTTCAACCATATATACTTATATCACATCATAAATATGCCTATACATATCACCCAATTATTTCACATAATGTCTTTTAGTAAATAAGACTAAAATTTTGACACCAATTCTCTAAGAAGTATATAAGTAATTTTCAGCCAAGTGCATAGACAATCCTCCCATGGTTAAGATTAAGTAGAATCCAGCTGCTTTTCTTCCATTTTGTTACCATCAGAAACAAAAGGATATTAACAAAGAGAGACTAAGGGAAGTGGTAACAACAAATTAAAGGCTTGTTTGACCAATAACGCAAAATGGATGTTAATATTATGCTTCCTAACTATTCTAGTTACTGTTTAGCATAAAAAAAAACTATTCTAGTTACTGTTGTGAGGTTTACTGGATCAAGAACTTTAGTTAACTTTGTGATTAGATTGATAAACTTTGACACAATGATATGTTTCTGTTTTTTTTTTTTTTTTTGATATGAGCGATATTTATTTTTTTTTTGGTAGAGAGATATAAAACGATATTTGTTGATTGATATACAAGTACAAACGAGAGTGAAGCCAACAAATAGATGACTGACATGACACTGCATGCCTATACTAGAATTTACAGAAAGAGGGAATAATAAGGCGATAAAGCAAGACTGCACGAGTGGAGATGCCATTATTGAAAGCCATCCATAAAATCATTCAATTTTGAATGGTATAAAACCAAACCAGACGCATGGTTTCAGGTTGGTTGCATGCAAAATTGCTCATCGCTGCTCTATACTCATCCTTCACTGTGAAAAAGCCTTCCTTGTTGCCCATCCAATGCCAAAAATCATCCTTGTCAGGTTTGAAACCAACCTGCGTCAATAGAGCTTGCAAATCCTGTACCTGCGCCACTTCCCACGAGTACAAGGGTCACCTCCAGTGAGGTTCCCATATCCAGCAATGACCATCAAATTTCAAGATTTCATCCACAAAACAATCAGGGGTGTGATGCAATGGCAAAAAGTCTTAGAAGCATGTCTTTTAAAATATCACATTCCATCCAACAATCTTCCCAAAATTTACCAGAATTCCTCTGCCTATTTCCAGCTTGACCATGTTTTTCAGACAAAGGTCACCCAATATTTCGTTCTCACCTTATAACTAATATCCTTCACCTGCCTTTGTTTCTGAGATCCCCCCAACCCCCTAAATTCCAAGCTACTAAACTGAACATCATAAGAAAAAACAGAAACAAACACAACACGCAATACTCAAAGGAATCATACCTCCAAATTGGCTTCCCTTCATTCATCTCTTTCCTTAACAATTAAACCATCTATCGCATGCTCCGCATTCACCCGGTTATCACCCATATCTAACCCTAGTTCAGCCCCAGTCTCCAGTGTTTTAGCAACTTCTAAACTCTGAGAAAAATCAGGAAGACATACCTCTGTACGCGTCAAGGCTCTGCTATTTCCTTGTTCAATGTCACCATCTTGTGTCGAGCTATCACCAGATCGAAAGGACTGAATACTTCTAGTTTTGGTGATCTTCTTAATCTTCCTGATCCTCAGCCACCTATTTCTATTTGCTTTCTCCAAAATCTTCCTCAGTCTAGTTTCGAGAGCTAAATAAGCTCTGTCTCTTTCGACTTCCCTAATACACCACCACAACCAAACCCCGCCTTTACCTAGTGGATCCAAATAGATAGTACCACTGTGTCTTGGATTTTTGTCACTGTAAGTCCTGACATTCTTCAACATATTGTTCGTCCGGGTTCGGTACAAACTGCGAGAGATGTCTGGTTGGCCGTGGAGGCTTTATTTCATGATCATGTTCATACTAGATACATGGAGTATAGGTCTGCATTTGTTCAATCCAAGAAAGGGTCCAGGTCAATCTCCGAGTATCTTCAGTCTGTTCGTAGTATCGCTGATAGTTTAGAGTCCATTGGTCGGGGTTTAGGTGAAGATGATGTCGTTTTACAAATATTGGATGGTTTACCTGATGAGTACTCTGATTTTGTCACTATGGTGTTTAATAAAAATCCTCTTCCTTCTTGTTATGAGTTATGCGCAGCTTTGCTTGCTCATGAGTCGCGTCTTGGTAAGACTCGTCCATCTTTTTTTGCTTCTATGGATTCTATGCAGGCTTTGTTTGCCTCGTCTCGTGGTCGCGGCAATGGTGGAGGCTTTTCTAAGAACCGTGGCTTACGAGGAGGTGGCTTTCAACCACGTCCTTCTTATAATTCTAGACCTTTTTATCCATCTTCTAATTTTTTTTCTCATCCTCGTCCTCCCTACTCTCCTCGTCCTTCGAATTTTTATAATTCGCATTCTCCACGTATGCCTTCTGTGCTGGGGCCGGCTCCGGTGCGCTGTCAATTCTGTGATGGGTATTAGCACACTGTGAAGCATTGCCCGTAGCGTATGTCTTCTTCTTTTGCTGGTATGCATGATGCTTCTTCTTCGTCGGGCACTTCTTCTGCTAGCCCGGTTTGGTATGCAGACTCAGGCGCCATTAGTCACACATGACTAGTGAACCTTCTACTCTTGATTCATACTCTGACTATTCTAGGCCTGGCTCTGTTCAGGTTGGCGATGGTACGTTTCTTCCCATAACGCATATTTTTTCTTCCACAAAACAATCAGGGGTCTGATGAAATGGCAAAAAGTTTTTGAAGCATGTCTTTTAAAATATCACATTCCATCCAACAATCTTCCCAAAATTTACCAGAATTCCTCTCCCTATTTCCAGCTTGACCATGTTTTTCAGACAAAGGTCACCCAATATTTCGTTCTCACCTTATAACTAATATCCTTCACCTGTCTTTGATTCTGAGATCCCCTCAACCCCCTAACATTCCAAGTTAGTAAACTGAACATCATAAGAAAAATAGAAACAAACACAACACGCAATACTCAATGGAATCATACCTCCAAATTGGCTTTCCTTCATTCATCTCTGTCCTTAACAATTAAACCATCTAGCGCATGCTTCGCATTCACCCGGTTATCACCCATATCTAAACCTAGTTCAGCCTCAATCTCTAGTGTTTTAGCAACTTCGAAACTCTGAGAAAAATCAGGAAGACATACCTCTGTACGCGTCAAGGCTCTGCTATTTCCTTGTTCAATGTCACCATCTTGTGTCGAGCTATCACCAGATCGAAAAGACTAAATACTTCTAGTTTTGGTATTCTTCTTAATCTTCTTGATCCTCAGCCACATATTTCTATTCGCTTTCTCCAAATTCTTCCTCAGTCTAGTTTCGAGAGCTAAATAAGCTCTGTCTCTTTCGGCTTCCCATAAACCCACCTGTGTTTAAGACACCACATTATGCTCAGAAAACTTTGATAAGACTATAAGATTAGACAAACATAGCTTAGTAGGTTAGTTAGTATTGTGATTATACAATACTTCTTCTTTGTAAATTTTATCTTTGTATGATCCCCATCTTGAGTAAATATATACATACCAAGACTGCAAAGTATAGGCATCCTGTGTACTTTCGTTCATGGTAGCGGAGCAATTGTCTATCTTTAGAGTCTAAATTTTCTTCTTCTTTTCTACTATGGCTACCGAACCCTCCACAGTCTTCTACTACCTCTTCTTCTTCTTCCTCTTCCCTCTCCTCTCAATCTGCTACTCTTCAATCCACGGTTCATTTTGTGTTAAGTGTTGGAATTATTAGGAACTATGTCCCAACCACTCTTGATTTCTCGAACTTCTTGGTATGGCAAAGCTTGCTTTACACTGTTTTCTAATCTCATCAGGTAACTGGCCATGTTGACGGATCCTGTGCATAACCTTTAGCCTATGTTCCCTTGCCGAAACCTAATACACCACCACAACCAAACCCCGCCTTTACCCAGTGGAACCAAATAGATAGTACCATTGTGTCTTGGATTTTTGTCACTATAAGTCCTGACATCCTTCAACACATTGTTCGTCCGGGTTTGGTACAAACTACGAGAGATGTCTGGTTGGCCGTGGGGGCTTTATTTCATGATCATGTTCATGCTAGATACATGGAGTATAGGTCTGCATTTGTTCAGTCCAAGAAAGGATCCAGGTCAGTCTCTGAGTATCTTCAGTCTGTTTGCAGTATCGCTGATAGTTTAGAGTCCATTGGTCGGGGTTTAGGTGAAGATGATGTCGTTTTACAAATATTGGATGGTTTACCTGATGAGTACTCTGATTTTGTCACTATGGTGTTTAATAAAAATCCTTTTCCTTCTTGTTATGAGTTACATGTAGCTTTGCTTGCTCATGAGTCGCGTCTTGGTAAGACTCGTCCTTCTTTTTTTGCTTCTATGGATTCTACGCAGGCTTTGTTTTCCTCTGTTAGTGCAATATGCCCAAAAGCCAATCAATGGATGATTGTTTGTAGTCATGTATGCACATTAAGGTTATTCCAATAAATATCGTTTATGAGATAAACGCTTGCACATATTTATAACCCTAGAATATTTTATATTCTTAAATGTCCCTAGTCGATTATTATTGTGGATGGGTTGTAATAGTAAATTAAGACTAGCGTATGTTGAGAATTTATATGTGATATGAATTCTACATACGGGTACAAGTTAGAGAACTTGTGGACTGGACCGACCCACATAAGAACGCTACATGGAACGTTATATGTTTGTCGATAGCGGTTCTTATATGTATTGTCCTTAGACCTGAGATCATCAAGGTTCCCAACATATGAGTCTTGTACTTTGATATTACTCTTGGCTATTTCGTAAATGAGTAGACCTTAGTGTAATCATTGGGTTTATGATAAATGTGTACTGGGTTTTGTATGATCCAGAGGGGACTCGTCCAACCCATATAACGGGTATATTATCGGATGGTTTCTTGATAGAGTTAAACCGTAAATGCATGGCCATGCTCGGATTATGATATGGTGATATCATAGGTATCCGTTTTACACGGTTAACTCGAGGATCCAGAAACCGAGATTGAACATATGCGAGATTGACATATTCCATGTCTCGTGTTTAATCTTGATAATGGGACGAAGGGACGATGACATGTTTGCGAGGCATATGAATCAGTACTGATCTTGTCGTTCGGGTAGCAATGATGTGTTGCTAGACGCCACTCTTTGCTTATAATTGTAAATGAGTTTACAATTATTGCCGGACGTTACAAGTGCCTACAGGGTCACACACTTAGAATCGTTGATTCGAGCAGGTGGTTGGACCATGGTTCGACCAGGTATGGTTGGACTATGGTCGGACCGTGGTTGGACCAGGGTCGTTTTGGGCTGGTTTGATTCAATAATTGTCAGAATTATTGAGCCAAACCTGATGGCATGTGATGTGTAATCCCATTAGTGCATAGTGGAGACATGATTAGACTAGATAGTGGTGGAATCTTAATCATGTTGGGTGGACCATTATGTTGGCCATTCTTGTCTCTAATAATCTATGCATTAATTGGAGTGAGTAATTATATTACTCAAAAACCTTGAGTCTGAATTTTCAGAGCTTGAGTGACTTAAGAGCTTAGAGTTTTTCAGGTTACACACGTCCTTCTTTGAGAAAGAAGAAAAACACCACAAACACTAGCTCTCGGAAACCTGCTGCTAGCACATCAGTTTGGGGGTGCTCGGGTTGGTAATCGTGTGACAATTCAAACTAGTTATCACGGTTCGTATGGATACCGTAGAGGGGCGGGATTGTTGTCCGGCTCTTGCTGATTCGGATCATCAGTTGAGTGAAAGACCTCAACCGAACCAGGTATGCTATTCTATAACTCGGTTTACCCTGTTTCACATGGATCCTCCATGAGTACCGGGATTTTTGCTGCGCATTTAGTTGCATTTGATTGTCAAATTGCATGACCCGGTTACTTACAGTGGTAGCGGAGCCTCTTGTGAAACGCTAAACCGAATTATGTGTTCATATGTTATATGTGATATAGTTTGAACATGCTAGTATATGTGATATGCTGGAATTCATTTTGTATATATAATATGCTAAATGATTTTTGTACGTGTTGATGTTGTGTTTTTGTTAAAAATGTTTTGACAACAAGCACTTGATTGGTATGAGATATCAATCAAGATGTTCATGGCAGTAAGTCGAAGAGTTCAACTAGAAAAAAATCGAGTGTCGGTTTGTGTATAGAACGATTGTCGTTCTGGTACAGCTTGGCCATAACATCGATGTTTGTGAGACAAACATCGATGTTCGCATGAAGCTTAGCCTTGGCCGAACCTTCATAACATCGATGTTGTGTGACAAACATCGATGTTCTGATGAAGTTTGGCCTCGGCCGAATCTTCAAAACATCGATGTTGTGTGACCAACATCGATGTTCTCATGCAAAACTCTCAAAAAACATCGATGTTAAGAGTTAAACATCGATGTTATTTGAGCTCGGCCAAATTGGTTTGAAGTTCCAGAACTCTCATAACATCGATGTTCAAGATTCCAACATCGATGTTCTTGAGTTCCAGAAGTTCAAACATCGATGTTTAAGTTCAACATCGATGTTGAAATGCTACTGCCAAAATCTTGAACCTTCAGAATTCTCAAAACATCGATGTTGGAGAGTTGAACATCGATGTTCTTGAGCTATTGCCAAATAGTTTGGAGTTCAAGTTACTCAAAACATCGATGTTGAAGTGTTGAACAATGTTCTTGAGCCTCGGCCAAATAGTTGGGAGAATCAGATTCTCACAACATCGATGTCCAATATTGAACATCGATGTTCACTTGTAATTTTGGTTTCCAAATTTACAAACATCAATATATATTTATCAAGAACATGCATGTGATGCATAAGAATAATATGTTGATGTAAATATTAAGTTCTTCTTGTGTTGCCTTCCATGATAAGCACTCATCAAGGTTAAGATCAACAATTGGTAGGTTTTGCCAAAGCAAGGTGCCAATGTTTATCCTAGCAAGGTGCGACGCGATAATTGTAATATCGGAACTGCTTATTATGGTGTCGAACTTAACTAGGTCATCTTAATAGGATTAAGGACTTAGAGGGAAGGAGTTGAGCTAAGTCTATAAGGCTGCGTTTGGAATATGGGGAAGGGACGGGTGCGAGGGGATTGTGTGCTTTAGGAGGATTTTTGGAACGTGGATGAAGGATTAAGTGGTGGACAGCAGTCCAACATATTTTCATTTTTTCTGTCCGGCGCTTCAGTAGTGGACAGAACACAGTCCGTTGGACAACACTGTTTTTATACCTAAATTGACCATACCCAAATTGATAATTCCAAAATTGCCCTGAATGAATAACCCAACCCTTCTCTCCTTTCTCCCATTTTTCTCTCTGCAACTCTCTCTCTCCCATTTTTTTTCTCTCGCGTCGCAGCCAAGGTGAGAGCTTGTCTCTCCCACCCCCTCTTCTATGTCTTCTTTTTCTCCTCTTTTTTTTTCTTCTCCTTCTCCTCTCTTTCGCCTTTACTCCTCCTCTTCTCTTCTTCTCCTTTTTTACTTTTTTACTCGTCCTTTATTTTTCCCTTTGGCCCCTTCTTCTCTTCTTCGTCTTTTTCTCTTCTGCTTTTGTTTCTTCTCCCCTTTCTTCTTCCTATCTTCTCCGAATCCCCATATTCTAATGAAGAACTGATCCTAATTTCGTTGAATCCCCAAATTCTAATGGAGACCTAATCCTAATTTCACCAAATCCCCAATTTGTATCAAAACCCTAACCCTAATTAGGATAGATCCCCAAATTTTATAAAAACTCCAACCCTAATTAATCAGTTCGGCAATCTCCATGATTCATGCTCTGTTGTTGTTGTAAATTATATTTCTTGCTTGCTTATGCGTGTGCAATCTGATTTATTAATTATTTGGTCATCAAGTTTTTTTCTTAGTCTAATCATAATGGTAATTATTATGAAAGTGTAGTAAAAATAATTTGCTACCTAATTTGTTGTTTATGACTAACAAATACGCTGTGATCTGAGAAAAAAAATCAATGTCCAGGTTCACAAATCCAGTTTTATTTGTAATTTAAGGTGGAGTTAAAGATGACATTAAATTTAATAATTATAACGAAAATATACATAGTAACAACATATATTTTCCTTTCAATAAAAAAACATATATTTTCTATGAACAGTAATAGTAACAACATATATAAAAAAGTAAGCAAAATTTCATTTGGCAATTGAAGGTAGGGTCAAGATGGCATTAAATTTAATAATTATAATAAAAATGCATATAGTAAAAAAAATATGCAAATTTTATTTGGTAATTGAAGGTGGAGTCAAGATGGCTTGAAATTTAATAAGTATAATAAAAATACCTATAGTAATTATTAAATTTAAATATTTATTTATTACCAATACAATTCAGACTATTACAAACACAAAATTAATTTATTCCTTATTTTTTTAAAATATATATATATATTTTAAAAAAAATAAGGAATAAATTAATTTTGTGTTTGTAATAGTTTGATTTGTATTGGTAATAAATAAATATTTAAATTTAATAATTTATATAGTTTCAGGGATAATACAGTCATTATATTATTTAGTCCAATCCAGTTCACTCCTAACCAAACATAATTCAGCACAATAGTCCCATATACAATACTGCATACCAAACATGGGACGGAACAGCATAATTGTCCAGTCCAGTCCAGTCCAATCCGTAGACTTGTATTTCGTCCTGTGTTCCAAACGCAGCCTAAGATAGACAAGAACAAGTGTTGTTCACTCAACTATCCAAGAGTTACATGAGATGTAATTGACAATAGTTGTCTACCTAAATAGCTATGAAGTAAGCGATCAGCCAAAGCTGACTTATCTAGTAGTGAAATATGGATCTTGGCCTACTTATATGATTGTCTTGATTTATATAGTAGGAGTATCATTTAATAGAATTCCTTGTTAAATGATTTTGTATGCATGACTCTTATTTGTGTGAGTTGATCATTGTTGTAGAATTTTCATGGCACAAAACACTAGCACATTATCACTGCGATCTGTCCTTGAGAAGGATAAGTTGAATGGGAATAACTTCCTAAAATGGTATCGCAACTTGAGGATAGTCCTCAAACAAGAAAAGAAGTTGTATGTCCTCGAAGGGCCTGTTCCAAATGAACCGGCGCCTAGTGCTTCTAGGGTAGGAAGGGATGCTTACAAGAAGCATCTTGATGATGCATTGGATGCATCATGCCTTATGCTTATAACCATTGACTCTGAGCTTCAGAATCAACATGAGAAATTTTTGGGCATTCGATGTGATCGAACACTTGAGAGGTATGAGACCTCTAAGGCATTGTTCCAATGTAGGATGGCTGAGTCATCACCCGTAAGACCTCATGTGCTCAAAATGATTGGATACAATGAGAGCCTTGAGGGTCTTGGTTTTCCTTTGCAGAAGGAGTTGGCTGTTGATCTAGTCCTGCAATCATTGCCGGATAGTTACAGCCAATTTGTCATAAACTTCAATATGAATCATCTTGACAAATCCTTGTCTGAGTTGCTCAACATGTTGGGAACAGCTGAGCAACAGAAGAAGACAAACAAATCCAACAGCATTTTGATGGTTGGAAAAGTCAAACGAAAGGGTAAAGCCAAGTTTTACAAGAAGAAGAAATGTGCCAAAATATTTGGTGCATGTGCATCTTCTTGTTCCCATGTGCTGAAACCCAAAGGTGGTATTGCAAAGGAAGGACAATGTTTCCATTGCAACAAACCTGGCCATTGGAAATGCAACTGCCCTGTTTACCTTGAAGAGGTAAAGAAGCAGAAGGGAAGTAAGACTTCCGCTTCAGGTATTTTGTCATAGAAGCTAATATCTCTATCTCAGCATCATGGGTATTAGATACCGGATGTGGTTCTCACATTTGTGTAAATGTGAAGGAACTGAGAAAGAGTAGGAGATTGACAAAGGGTAAGATAGACCTGCGTGTGGGAAATGGAGCAAGAGTTGTTGCATTAGCCGTGGGAACTTACTATCTTAACCTACCGAGTGTTTGGTTTTAGAACTAGACGATTGTTATTATGTACCGACCATAAGCAGGAATTTGATTTCTGTGTCTTGTCTTGACAAGAAAGGTTTTTCTTTTGTAATAAGGGACAAATGTTGTTCTATTTATTTCAAGGATGTTTATTATGGTGGTGCGTATTTAAGCAATGGTTTGTATGTTCTTAACCTAGAAACCGCGATCTATAACATTAATACGAAGAAGGTTAGAATGAACGATTCTAATGAAACCTACCTTTGGCATTGTCGATTGGGCCATATAAACGAGACTCGTATTTATAAACTCCATAAAAATGGACTTTTAGACTCATTTGATTTTGAATCATTTCAGACATGTGAGTCTTGTTTGTTAGGCAAGATGACGAAGGCTCCTTTTACCGGTAAAGGTGAAAGAGCATCGGACTTGTTAGGTCTTATACATAGTGATGTATGTGGACCGATGTCGACAAAAGCTAGAGGTGGATTTCAATACTTCATTACATTTACTGATGATTTCAGTAGGTATGGCTATGTGTATCTAATGAGACACAAGTCAGAATCCTTTGAAAAGTTCAAAGAATTCAAGAATGAAGTACAGAATCAACTCGGCAAGAGCATTAAAATGCTTTGATCAGATCGAGGAGGTGAATAATTAGGCCGAGATTTCCTTGATCATCTAAAGGAGTGTGGTATAATATCACAACTCACTCCACCGGGTACGCCTCAATGGGATGGTGTGTCCGAAAGGAGGAATAGAACCTTGTTGGACATGGTTCGTTCGATGATGAGTCAAGCTGACCTTCCTTCTTCATTTTGGGGACATGCATTATTGAGTGCTGCATTTACACTTAACCGTGTTCCATCAAAATCGGTTGAAAAGACACCATATGTGATATGGAGTGGGAAGCGTCCCAATTTGTCTTTCATGGGGATATGGGGTTGTGAGGCTTACGTGAGATGTGAAGCATCAGATAAACTCGGCCCTAAATCCTATAAGTGCCTCTTTGTAGGATACCCTAAGGAAACTAAACGGTATTATTTCTACAATCCCACCGAGAACAAAGTGTTTGTTGCTCGGACTGCTATTTTTCTAGAAAAAGAATTTATTTCTAGAAGAATCAGTGGGAGGAAAATAGAACTCGAAGAAGTTCGAGATATTGAGGCTGAGATGGAACAAGGACAGGAACCACAAGATGTTGTGGATGAGAATTCTGTACCTGTAACACATGGATCGCGTAGGTCGGATAGGACTCGGTATGAGCCTGAGAGATATGGATTTCTTATGACTCACACCTGGGACATGATGCTCATAGATGAGGATGAGCCCACTTCTTATCAGCAGGCCATCACGGGTCCGGACTCTAAGAAGTGGCTAGAAGCCATGAATTCAGAAATGGAATCCATGTATCAAAACAAGGTATGGACCTTGGTTGATCCATCTGAAGGGGTAAAACCCATAGGGTGCAAGTGGGTCTTTAAGAAAAGACCGACATGGATGGTAATGTGATTACCTGTAAAGGGCGGTTGGTGGCGAAAGGTTTCAAGCAAGTTCATGGTATTGACTATGATGAAACTTTCTCGCCAGTTGCCATGGTTAGATCCATCCGGATTCTATTGGCTATAGCGGCATACTATGATTATGAGATATGGCAAATGGATGTCAAAACCGCTTTCCTTAACGGAAAATCTTTTAAAGGATGTGTACATGATACGACCTGAAGGTTTTGTCGATCCAGAGAATGCCAATATGGTATGCTAGTTGCAGAGATCCATTTATGGATTGAAACAAGCTTCTAGGAGTTGGAATCTTTATTTTATTGATGTGATCAAAGAGTTTGGTTTCATTAAGAACGAAGATGAACCATGTGTTTACAAGAAGGTTAGTGGGAGCACTATTGTTTTCTTGTTGTTGTATGTTGACGACATCCTACTCATTGGGAATGATATTCCAACACTACAGTCTGTAAAGGCTTGGTTAGGAAAAATTTCTCGATGAAGGACTTAGGAGAAGCTGCCTAAGTGTTAGGTATATAGATCTCACTGCTCGGGCTAAGTCAAAGTACGTATATTCACAAGGTGCTAAAGAGGTTTAGCATGCAAGATTCCAAGAAAGGATTCTTGCCCTTGTCACATGGCATATCTCTCTCAAGGAATCAATGTCCTAGTACGTCTAAGGAGAGAGAGCGGATGAGTAACATTCCTTATGCTTCTGCAATAGGATCTATCATGTATGCCATGCCATGTACTCGACCGAATGTCGCTTATGCTTTGAGTGTCACAAGCAGATACCAATCTGATCCCGGTGAGAGTCACTGGATAGCGGTTAAGAACATCCTTAAGTACTTGAGAAGGACTAAGGATGCATTCCTGGTTTACGAAAGCGTTGATGAGCTTGTTGCAAAGAGTTACACAGATGCTAACTTCCAAACCGATAGGGATGACTTTAGATCGCAGTCAGGTTATGTCTTTTTGTCTTGGAGGTGGTACTGTATGCTGAAAGAGTTCCAAGCAGGGAACAGTTACCGACTCAACAACTGTGGCTATGCAAAGTTCCTTCTGAGAACAATGTAACAGACCCCTTGACTAAGTCTCTCACACAGCGGAAGCATGATGGTCATGCTGTAATCATTGGTATTAGATACATGTATGATTGGCTTTAGTGCAAGTGGGAGAATGTTAGTGCAATATGCCCAAAAGCCAATCAATGGATGATTGTTTGTAGTCATGTATACACATTAAGGTTATTCCAATAAATATCATTTATGAGAAAAACGCTTGCACATATTTATAACCGTAGAATATTTTATATTCTTAAATGTCCCTAGTCGATTATTATTATGGATGGGTTGTAATAATAAATTAAGACTAGCGTATGTTGAGAATTTATATGTGATATGAATTCTACATATAGGTACAAGTTAGAGAACTTGTGGACTGGACCAACCTACATAAGAACGCTACATGAACATTATATATTTGTCGGTAGCGGTTCTTATATGTATTGTCCTTAGACCTGAGATCATCAAGGTTCCCAACATATGAGTCGTATACTTTGATATTACTCTTGGCTATTTCGTAGATGAGTAGACCTTAGTGTAATCATTGGGTATATGATAAATGTGTAGTGGGTTTTGTATGATCCAGAGGGGATTCGTCCAATCCATATAACGGGTATATTATCGGATGGTTTCTTGATAGAGTTTGAACCGTAAATGCATGGCCATGCTCGGATTATGATATGGTGATATCATAGGTATCCGTTTTACACGGTTAACTCGAGGATCAAGAAACTGAGATTGAACATATGCGAGATTGACATATTCCATGTCTCGTGTTAAATCTTGATAATGGGACGAAGAGACGATGACATGTTTGCGAGGCATATGAATCAGTACTCATCTTGTCGTTCGGGTAGCAATGATGTGTTGCTAGATGCCGCTCTTTGCTTATAATTGTAAATGAGTTTACAATTATTGTCGGACGTTACAAGTGCCTACAGGGTCACACACTTAGAATCGTTGATTCGAGCAGGTGGTTGAACCGTGGTTGGACCATGGTTCGACCAGGTGTGGTTGGACCATGGTTGGACCGTGGTTGAACCAGGGTCGTTTTGGGCTGGTTTGATTTAATAATTGTCAGAATTATTGAGCCAAACCTGATGGCATGTGATGTGTAATCCCATTAGTGCATAGTGGAGACATGATTAGACTAGATAGTGGTGGAATCTTAATCATGTTGGGTGGACCATTATGTTGGCTATTCTTGTCTCTAATAATCTATGCATTAATTAGAGTGAGTAATTAGATTACTCAAAAACCTTGAGTCTGAATTTTCAGAGCTTTAGTAACTTGAGAGCTTAGAGTTTTTCAGGTTACACACATCCTTCTTTGAGAAAGAAGAAAAACACCACAAACACTGGCTCCCGGAAACCTGCTGCTAGCACATCAGTTCGGGGGTGCTCGGGTTGGTAATAGTGTGACGATTCCAACTAGTTATCACGGTTCGTGTGGATACTGTTGAAACACCCGTGTCTCAATTTTACAATAAAATACTTAAACACAAGGAATTTACCAAAATGCCCCTGAAACCCAGGACACGAAATCCAATACCAAAACATTATCCAAAAATCTTAATAATCCGAGATGTCATAAAGAACAAAAATAAAAAAAATCGACTTAACAAGCCATAAGTCAACCCGGCATCCAGCCGATACATCATCAGGTATCAAATCCCGGCAACCCGCCGATAAAATAATCAAAATAAAAAATGACATCTCAACAAAATCCAATGCAGCGGAAGATAAAGATAAAATAAAAACAAAAGTAGAAAATGATATGCAAGTCGGCTCTATGGATCCAACCGGGAGAAGAAGCACAGCTACCTGCTGGGATAACCACGTCCGCAGTCTGGAAAGGTAGAAAGAGACTGCACGCTAACTAAGAGTCTGAAAAACAACGGTGGCGATTATGTGAGTCGCCTACTCAGTGAGCAGTATAAATCTAGTTATGTAGGTATGCATAGCAAGTTCGAAAGGAAAGTAGAGAAAAAATACAAGTATGCAAACATACAATAATCAGTACTAACATGCCAACAACATACAAGCAAACAGTTTATGTTTCACACCCGTTTGTGTGTTAAGTTTTATTATTATGTTTATTATTCAGGGCCCCCTACTGTGTGCGTCGAGCTCGGTCCCGTCTCATGAGACAACCAGGGAATAAGCCCAAAATAACCAGACACATGGCCCAAATAACACCATAGAGAGAGAGAGAGAGAGAGAGAGAGAGAAAGAGGGAGGTAGAAAGGAAGGAGGTAGAAACCGGTCATCACAGACCCATATGCTAAACCGCATATACCATGCTATCCCGCATGCAAACCCGAGGAGTAACATTTCCCGCTCGAACTAACCGGTCATTAGCACACAGTAGCCTATCTTCTACTGTACATTATACTTGTTCATTAAATATGAGTTCATGTGTGCCAAGAGTTGTGATTTAAGAGGGTTGTGTGAATTATAAACTCAATCAAACTTCCGGGTCTCCAACCCACAGTACATCACACAGATCACCCAAAATCACTCCACATGTTATACTCCATAAAAATTTAAAATCATACCCATCCGGCAAATAGAACACATAGGCACACAATACAGATCACAGCATGTTAGCAAACAAGGCATGCAACTCAAACAGACCAATCTAACAAAGCACATGCATACAAACATAAAAAGACTTATAAAGTCACCTCAACGTCGATTATCCTGTGGAGCTTTCCCCAAGACAAATCCACCAGCTCCCGAGGTATTACCCGTGCCTGAACACCGGCACACACAATAATTACAAACAATTACAATAAACCGTGCATGCATGATATTATATGCTCAACTGAATAGAATCTGACCCAATCTACCCAGTTAAGTAATTTCAGGGTCTAAGCCCAAAAGGGTAACTCCAAAGAGATCGGGACCTAAGGTGCTCCGGGCTTAGGCCCCAACTAAGTCCATAAGTAATTCCCCGAGCCTATGGCCCACTCATTATGTCCTTACGAGTTCCCGGGCCTAAAGCCCATCTATGTCCAAAACCGAATCCCGGGCCTAAAGCCCATTATGAAGTTGGGCTTAAAACCCGTTACCCAAGTCCAAAGGTTATCAAATTAAATCATAAAATCTCAATACCGGGCCTGGGCCCGATTTAGACTAATTCCATTTAAGGGGTCTTACCCGAGCCTGAGCTACCGTCCTAAAGGTTCTACCCGCGTCGGACAAACCGGTCACAAGTTACTCGCTTTCCGCTCTCGGTTTCTACTATATAAAATACAATTAGTACAACCCAATTCAGAATAATCAATACATGCCATGAGTGTACAACAATTTATACATCAAGGTAATACCGTTAAATGCCGGAACAAAACCCGAGCCCTCGCTGGAAAATTCCCAAGCCTTGCTGGATTCCGGTCACCTTGCCGGAATTCACCCAAACTGCCAGAATCCAACAACAACACTACCACCGTTCAAACATCACCCGATTCAACAACAACCAACACAAAAATTGATTGGGAGATTATAATCGAATTAAAGACAAGCTGTGGCAAAGGAACCTAACCCGGAAAATCAACCAAATCTGCCCGGAATCCGTCCACAGTCAAAGCCCGAGCCGTAAAGCACCTCTGCCTGAACACAACACTTCTGCCGGCAGCAATAACCAAATCGGCCGAGCCACCACCCACACTCAACAGCAAACACCGGCGACCCCAATACCGTGCACACACAGCCCCGAGCTAACCCCTACACCGAGCAAGACCAGTTCCGGCCAACCACCGCAACAACCACACACCCGATAACCGACCACAACACAGCCGAACCACCAACCACATCAGCACGGAGAAAAAGAAATTAAAAGAGGAAGAGGGAAAAGAGATCGGAAGCTTACCCGACCAAGGCAGCAGCGGTGACGACCTGAATCCACTCTGCAAGCAATGGTGGTGGCGGCGTGGAGTAGCGGTAGACGGCGGCGGTGCTTCTTTAAGGAGGAGAGGAGGTCGAGTGAGTGGGTAAAGAAGGAAGGTTGGAGGGTACAGCGGCCGGAGAAAAGGAGGATGGGGTGTTGATGATGATGAGAGTGAGAGAGAGAGAGAGAGAGAGAGAAGAGAGGGGCTGAGGGAGTCGGCGACGCGGAGAAAGAGAAAAGAATGAGAAGAGAAGAAAAAGAAAGAAAGGAGAGGACATGTAGGGTTTGATCCGCCAGCCCGAACGACGCGTCGTTCGGCTGGGCGCGATCAACCTGCCCAGTTGACCCATTTAAGTTTTTTTTTTCAAAACGACGTAGTTTTGAATAAAGCCACGATAAATCCCGTGTTTCATCCAGAAACACATTCTAACTCCAACGAAACTCGAACCTAGGGTGATACTAACTTAAAATTGGCAATTTTTTTTAAGGGAAATACTTTATTTTCCTTAACCAAAAATCCGGGAAGTACCTCAAGGGTAAAATTGGAATAAAATTACGAAGATTTCCGTAAATTAAAATACGAAAAATCGAAGCCTTACAACTGTAGAGGGGCGGGATTGCTGTCCGGCTCTTGCTGATTCGGATCATCAGTTGAGTGAAAGACCTCAACCGAACCAGGTATGTTATTCTATAACTCGATTTACTCTGTTTCACATGGATCCTCCATGAGTATCGGGATTTCCGTTGCGCATTTAGTTGCATTTGATTGTCAAATTGCATGACCCGGTTACTTACAGCCTCGTCTCGTGGTTGTGGCAGTGGTGGACGCTTTTCTAAGAACCGTGGCGAACGAGGAGGAGGCTTTTTATCTTCTTATAATTCTCATCCGTCCTCCCTACTCTCCTCGTCCTTCAAACTCTTATAATTCGCATTCTCCACGTATGCCTTCTGTGCTGGGGCCGGCTCCAGTGCGCTGTCAATTCTGTGATGGGTATTAGCACACTATGAAGCATTGCCCGTAGCGTACGTCTTCTTCTTTTGCTGGTATGCATGATGCTTCTTCTTCGTCGGGCACTTCTTCTGCTAGCCCGGTTTGGTATGCAGACTCAGGCGCCACTAGTCACACATGACTAGTGAACCTTCTACTCTTGATTCCTACTCTGACTATTCTAGGCCTGGCTCTGTTTAGGTTGGCGATGGTACGTTTCTTCCCGTAACGCATATTTTTTCATCCACAAAACAATCATGGGTCTGATGCAATGGCAAAAAGTTTTAGAAGCATGTCTTTTAAAATATCACATTGCATCCAACAATCTTCCCAAAATTTACCAGAATTCCTCTCCCTATTTCCAGCTTGACCATGTTTTTCAGACTAAGGTCACCCAATATTTCGTTCTCAACTTATAACTAATATCCTTCACCTGTTTTTGTTTCTGAGATCCCCCCAACCCCCTAACATTCCAAGTTAGTAAACTGAACATCATAAGAAAAAAACAGAAACAAACACAACACGCAATACTCAATGGAATCATACCTCCAAATTGGCTTCCCTTCACTCATCTCTTTCCTTGACAATTAAAACATCTATCGCATGCTCTGCATTCACCCGATTATCACCCATATCTAACTCTAGTTCAGCCCCAATCTCAAGTGTTTTAGCAACATCGAAACTCTGAGAAAAATCAGGAAGACATACCTCTGTACGCGTCAAGGCTCTGCTATTTCCTTGTTCAATGTCACCATCTTGTATCGAGCTATCACCAGATCGAAAGGACTGAATACTTCTAGTTTTGGTGATCTTCTTAATCTTCTTGATCCTCAGCCACCTATTTCTATTTGCTTTCTCCAAATTCTTCCTCAGTCTAGTTTCGAGAGCTAAATAAGCTCTGTCTCTTTCGGCTTCCCATAAACCCACCTGTGTTTAAGACACCACATTATGCTCAGAAAACTTTGATAAGACTATAAGATTAGACAAACATAGCTTAGTAGGTTAGTTAGTATTGTGATTATACAATACTTCTTCTTTGTAAATTTTATCTTTGTATGATCCCCATCTTGAGTAAATATATACATACCAAGACTGCAAAGTATAGGCATCCTGTGTACTTTCGTTCATGGTAGCGGAGCAATTGTCTATCTTTAGAGTCTAAATTTTCTTCTTCTTTTCTACTATGGCTACTGAACCCTCCACAGTCTTCTACTACCTCTTCTTCTTCTTCCTCTTCCTTCTCCTCTCAAACTGCTACTCTTCAATCCACGGTTCATTCTGTGTTAAGTGTTGGAAATATTAGGAACTATGTCCCAACCACTCTTGATTTCTCGAACTTCTTGGTATGGCAAAGCTTGCTTTACACTGTTTTCTAATCTCATCAGGTTACTGGCCATGTTGACGGATCCTGTGCACAACCTTTAGCTTATGTTCCCTTGCCGAAACCTAATTCACCACCACAACATAACCCCGCCTTTACCTAGTGGATCCAAATAGATAGTACCACTGTGTCTTGGATTTTTGTCACTGTAAGTCCTGACATTCTTCAACACATTGTTCGTCCGGGTTTTGTACAAACTGCGAGAGTTGTCTGGTTGGCCGTGGAGGCTTTATTTCATGATCATGTTCATGCTAGATACATGGAGTATAGGTCTGCATTTGTTCAGTCCAAGAAAGGGTCCAAGTCAATCTCCTAGTATCTTCAGTCTGTTCGTAGTATTGCTGATAGTTTAGAGTCCATTGGTCGGGGTTTAGGTGAAGATGATGTCGTTTTACAAATATTGGATGGTTTACCTGATGAGTACTCTGATTTTGTCACTATGGTGTTTAGTAAAAATCCTCTTCCTTCTAGTTATGAGTTACGCGCAGCTTTGCTTGCTCATGAGTCGCGTCTTGGTAAGACTCGTCCTTCTTTTTTTGCTTCTATGGATTCTACGCAGGCTTTGTTTGCCTCGTCTCGTGGTCGTGGCAATCGTGGAGGCTTTTCTAAGAACCGTGGCGAACGAGGAGGTGGCTTTGATCCACTTCCTTCTTATAATTCTAAACCTTTTTATCCATCTTCTAATTCTTTTTCTCATCCTCGTCCTCCCTACTCTCCTCGTCCTTCGAATTCTTATAATTTGCATTCTCCACGTATGCCTTCTGTGCTGGGGCCGGCTCCGGTGCGCTGTCAATTTTGTGATGGGTATCAACACACTGTGAAGCATTGCCCATAGCGTATGTCTTCTTCTTTTGCTGGTATGCATGATGCTTCTTCTTCTTCGGGCACTTCTTCTCTTAGCCCGGTTTGGTATGCAGACTCAGGCACCACTAGTCACACATGACTAGTGAACCTTCTACTCTTGATTCCTACTCTGACTATTCTAGGCCTGGCTCTTTCAGGTTGGCGATGGTACGTTTCTTCCCGTAACGCATATTGGCATAAAGGTTTTTCAGATTGGTTCTTCTTGCTTTTATTTACGAGATGTTTTAATTGTTCCTCTCCTCACCAAAAATTTGATTTCCGTCAAGCGTTTTGCCCCTAATAATTGTTGTTCTTTTGAGTTTGATTCCAATGGTTTTTTTGTGAAGGGCTTGCACTTCCGCCATCAACAGATACGTTGCAGTGACAATGGCCCGTCATATTCAGTGCGTGTATCTGCTTCTTCTTCAAAATCAACTACTGCTCTGTCCAGTTTGCATGTTTCTCCTTCTTTATGGCACAATCGTCTTTGTCATCCTGGCACTCCTTTTTTGTGTGGATTTCTCAAGCATCACCACCTTCGTTCTTCTTCTGTTGCGGATTACTTTTGTAATGCTTATCAGATGGGTAAACACACAATGTTGCCTTATCCTTCTTTTCATCTCCTAGTTTAGGGTTGATTCATGTAGTCCACTGTGATGTGTGGACATCTTCAGTGATTTCTTTTTCCGGTTTTTGTTATTATGTTCTTTTCCAAGATGAGTTTTAACGCTTTTGCTGGGTGTATCCATTGAAAAATAAAAGTGATGTTTTTGAGAAATTCAAACAATTCCATGCTGAGATTACAACGCACTTTGCTTTACCAATTCGATTTCTGCAAACTGATGGTGGGGACGAGTTTTACACTCGTGTTTTTGATTCTTTTCTACAAGAACGTGGCATTCTTCGTCGAATTTCATGTCCTTATAGCCACCAACAAAATGGGTTGGCTGAGCGAATGCATCGAACGTTGTTGAATGGGATTCGGTCTATTCTTTATCATGCTCACATGCCTTTGCAGTTCTGGGTCGAAGCTCTCAATTATGTTACTTATGTCACTAATCATATTCCACGTAGAACCCTCCAGTGGTCTAGTCCGTATCAAATTCTTCATGGTGCTACTCCTTTTGTTGACTAAATTAGAGTTTTCGGTTGTTCTTGTTATCCTCATAACATGTCTCCTGCTACACATAAACTTTCTCATAGGGCTACGTTGCATGTGTTTGTTGAAGTCTCCAATGTTCACAAAGGTTTTCGTTGTTATAATGTATCCACTAAATAGATAATTATCCCTCGTAATGTTACTTTTGATGAGACGTCTTTTCCCTTTTCTCATCGCCCGGTTCCTTCACAAACTCATGATCCTCATCCAGTTTGCTTATCTGGTGCACAGTGTCCGTCTGCATCTCCATTTCCTACACCTTTGTTATCTGATAAAGTCATATCTCCTACTTCTTCTTCTCAGCCCACAACCTTACCCAAGGCCTCCAGTTCTTCTTCTCACCACTCACATACACCTGATGCCTTATCCTTCTCTTCTGATCATTCTTCTCACCCACCATCACCCACTGACACACACTCACCCAACGTCACAAACACTTCTTCTTCGCCTTCTTACCAATCTAACCGATCTGCTGCTTCCTCTTTGTCTTCCCCGCCTGTTGTTTCATCCACACCAGACTCGCCTGCTCCCTCTCTAAATCCCCAACCTACACATCCTATGACCACCAGGAATCGTGATGGCACTCGCAAGGTTATTCAGATATTAAATTTAAACACTCAAAGCACCACTTCTGATCCTACAACCTATAAACAGGCTTCTGAAGATAGACATTGGCTTGATGCAATGAACGATGAGTACCAGGCACTCAAAGATGATCACATATGGGTTTTAGTTCCACCACCACCAGGTGTGAACATTATTGGGTCCAAGTGGGTCTACAGGCGCAAATATAATTCTGGTGGTTCTTTGGAGAGGTACAAGGAAAGGCTTGTTGCTCAGTGTTTAGTCAGAAACCCAGAGAAGATTATGTAGAGATTTTTGGTCCTGTTGTCAAACCGGCAGCCATCCACACAGTATTGACTCTTGCTTTGTCTCAAGGATGGTCCTTACGACAGCTTGATGTCAAAAATACATTCTTGAATGACTTCATTCAAGAAGATGTGTATATGCAGCAGCCACAGGGTTTTGAAGATCCCCAATATCTTTCTTATGTATGTAAACTTCATCGTGCACTATATGCATTAAAACAAGCACCTCATGCTTGTATTTTCGTTTTCCAACTTTTTTTGTGTTCACAGGGTTTTGTTGCCAGTAAATCAGAAGCCTTGTTGTTCATCTTGCGGTCTGCCAAGGGAGTTGCTTTTCTTCTTCTCTATGTGGACGACATAGTTCTTACGACGTCCACAACTTCTTTTCTTCAGGACCTTCTTGCTTTGTTGAAGAAAGAGTTTAGGATGACTGATTTTCGCTCTCTTCATTATTTCTTGGGCATTCAGGTTGAGCATGCCGTCGATGGTTTAATGCTGCATGAACAAAAGTATTTGAACTCTATTTTTTAAAGGGTTGGTCTTCCTGTTCTTAAACCTGCTTCCACTCCTATGCAACCTAAGTTGGCTCTTTCTATTCATCAGGGTGCTCTATTGTCTGCGGAACAATTGTTGGGGCTCTACAATACCTAACTTTTACTCGGTCGGATATCAGTTTTGCGGTGAATACAGTGTGTCAGTTCATGCATGCGCCGACAACTAAAACTGGAAGGCAGTAAAGCAGATTCTTCGCTATCTTTCAGGGACCAAGCAACAGGGTCTTCTTCTTCGTCCAACATCGATTCGATCTCTAGTTTCCTACTCGGATGCTGATTGGGCAGGATGTTTGGATACTCGTCGGTCCACTACAGGAAAGTCCTTATTTGGGAGGTAATCTGATTTCAAGGTCTGCTAAAAAGCAGCGTACCGTTTCACACAGCAGTGCAGAATCAGAATACCGAGCACTTGCAAGCACTGTGACTGAGGTCTGTTGGCTGCATTCTTTGCTACTGGAATTAGGTTTTACTCCCACCTTGCTAGTTGTTGTTCATTGTGACAATCTTTCGGCAACATATTTGGCACACAATCCAGTTCAACGTCAACGCACTAACCGCTTGGAGATTGATCTCCATTTTGTTCGGAAGAGAATTCAATGGGGACACATTGTTGTTGTTCATGTTGGGACTGATCAGCAGCTTGCTGATATTTTTACGAAGTAGTTAGGGGTAGCAAATTTTCAGTATCTGTGTAGCAATTTGTGTTTGGCTAATTTTGCCACCCTCAAATTGCGGGGGAGTGATAAGACTATAAGATTAGATAAACATAGCTCAGTAGGTTAGTTAGTATTGTGATTATACTATACTTCTTCTTTGTAAATCTTATCTTTGTATGATCCTCATCTTGAGTAAATATATACATACCAAGATTGCAAAGTATAAGCATCCTGTGTACTTTCGTTCAAACTTATCTTCCTCTGATGAGGACTTGAGTAATTGGCATCCACCCCTAATTCCTCTTCCCGAAGTGGCCCAATTAATAAACCTGTTCCATCCCCAGGCCTCGGAGTGATTGGATCCATTCCTAACTCATTGCATGGGGATGGATAACAGTATAGGTTCATATCTTTATGACCAAATTTAGACTCATTTGTAAAGTCTGAGCGTCAACGAAAGGACACAGCATTGAGAGGATAGTAATATACTCCCTCTGTTCCATAATATAAGACGTTTTACACTTTTCATTTTGTTTCAAAACATAAGACGTAGTTAGATTTTCAAGAAGCATTAAATTTATTTATTCCATATCTATCCTTTATTTGTTCCATATCTATCATTTATTTATCAAATTTAAGGTTAAGTTGGTAATTTGAGTAATAATAATTAATAACATTAAGTGTATTTAATGAGTTTCTTAAGGAGTGTGCAAATAGATAAAACGTCTTATATTATGGAACACAGGGAGTATGTAATAAAATAGCAGTGGCTTTATTAAACCTTATTGACCCATTTACCTTAAATGCCACCTTTTGTTATTAATGATTTGAAATATAAGATTTGAAACAATATAGGATACAAATGTATTGAAATGTTAGTGGTATTAGAATTTAGAAGAACTATCCAGATTCTTATGATGATAAAGAAGTCCATACACCAAATGTGGTATTTTGCTAATGCGATGGGTGCCCATGTCACGTCATTTGGTCCAAAAATTTCTGTAAATAACGCATTGCTTTTTTCTGAAAATACAAAAATCCCATTGCAGGTTGAGCCAGATTTTATTGATCAGGCAGAAAATACAGCTCCTTTAGTTTTCTGTGCTTCATTTATTTATTTATTAATAATCATTAAACTTCAAATTATATATATATACTTGAAAAGACTTAAGAGGCAGATTCGGCAGTAGAGAGGGGCTCTGGATGAAGGGAGCTTTACACAACTGCACATATATATAGAGATATAGAGACAACAAACAGTATTTGTTAGGAAAATTTGACTTGTTTGGTGTACTATAAATCCATATTTTTAGAGATAGCTACCTGGCCAGGGAAGATAAAGAGAAAGGGAAGAAGAGCAAGAGTGGCGGATACACGGCAGTAGAAGAGGAAGGGATAGAAACTCATCCTTAACATGGATGCTGCTTTGAAAAGTATATATGTGGTGGCCAAATTTAATGATGGAGCATTCTGTCAGGAATACGGCAACTAATGACAAAACTTGCTCCTGGAAGTATCTCCCTCTCGTCTCCGCCTGACTAGAACTTGATGATCTATTGCAGCAATTCCTAGAAGCCGGACCTACATCTTGATTCCTTCAAGTCTGTGATTGGGGATCTTGATGCGTTGGAATGGTAGAGTGCAAGCTGCTGAACCAGATGCTGAGGTTTGTTTTCACAGCAGCAGCTTTTTCTTTCTGTCCTCTTAAGTCGTTATATATGTTGGAGGATTTTTGTAATATAAGAGGAATTATATTTGTACCTTTTGGTGTAAAAGGTATCTACTGAAAATGAGTTTAAAAATGAATAGTTACATCCTTTTGTATTGTGTCTTTTTGAAAAGATACAAATTTAAGTTTGAATTTAATGGCTATAACTTTTGGATTAAATGTGTCTTTTGGAAAAGATACATGAAGGCTCATAAATAGGCCACTCATTCTCATTTCCAGACATCAGAAAAGCATCCAAACGTACAAATAAATTGTGCTTTAGTTTCCCTCTTTTTCTCCAACTAATTTACTTACTATCCCTCTTTTCTTATCTATCAAATTTCTCCCACAAAATAAAAATACTTTGCCTTTTATATGGTATACTACTGCAGAAGTTACCATATAAAATAGATATTCTGCCTATATTCGGGAAGTGATCAAGGGTTGTGGTGTTTATGCAAGACATCTCCAACCAGGGGCTTCATTGTATCTCCGAGGCAAATTTGCAAGACACCGTTGCATACCGACTTTAGAGAAAGTGGTGGTGGCAAATATTGTCTTAAGGAAAGTGGCATTAGCAGCACGCCTTGAAGCATCTGCAGTTATTATATTCACAGCCTTGTCTACTCCACATCACCACACAGTGCAAGAAGCAGTGTAACAGTGCAGGAGGAAGGAGTTCTGTTCCAACAATCTTAAGACAATATTCGGCATTATGGGGAAGAACAAGGTTGTTGTGCCAAAGGAGCCAAACTTCGCAAAGTTGGAGTGCTTTGATGATGGTTACTTTCGAAGATGGCAAAAGAAGATGCATTTTCTATTAGCTGCAATGGGAATTTTGTATGTTCTTAAGGAGCCCAGACCAGAAGAAAAGGAGGATGAAACAAAGAAGGATGCTATCAAGCGGAACAAATGGGATAATGATGATTGCATTGCCTTGGGAAGCATTCTCAATGGAATGTCAGACACCATGTTCGATACATACTATAACTCTGCTTCAGCAAAGGACTTGTGGGAGTTGCTTGAACAGAGATACTTAAAGGAGGATGCTACAAGTAAGAAGTTCATTGTCTCCAATTTCAATAATTATCGCATGGTAGATAATAAATCTGTTATGGAGCAATTTCATGAAATTGAGCATATTCTTGGTACATTCAAGCATCATAATTTGAACATGGATGAAGGCATTATTGTAGCATCTATTATAGATAAGTTGCCTCCTTCTTGGAAAGAATTTAAGAAGCAGTTGAAGCACAAGAAAGAAGACATTAGTCTTCAAGCTCTTGGAAATGAACTCCGAATTGAGGAGAGCCTTCGTAAAGAAGAAGAAGATAAAGAGCAAGATTCTCAAGTGTCAAAAGTACACTTGGTGGAGGATGGACAAGAAAACAAGTCTAAAAAGCGAAAATTTAGTAGCTTCAAAGACAATAAGTCCATCAAGAAAAAGGTTGTGTGCTTCAATTGCAACAAGCCAGGACACTACAAGTCTGAATGCCGACTTCTCAAAAGGAAGAAAGTTCAAGGCAAGAATGATGCACCATCAACTGATAAGTTTGTAGCCATGATTTCTGAAATCAATATGGTACAAGATGATGGTGCTTGGTGGATAGATTCCGGAGCAACAAAACATGTCTGCAAGGACAAAGATTTCTTCAAGACCTTTGAGCCCCTAGAAGATGGTTCAAGTTTATACATGGGGAATGCTACTAAAGCAACTATCAAAGGCAAAGGAAGTGTTGATCTCGAGTTCACCTCTGGAAAGACACTTACACTTACAGAAGTGTACTATGTGCCTGAGATAAGGAAGAATCTTGTGTCCGGAAGTATGCTAAACAAGTTTGGCTTCAAAATGGTTTTCGAGGCAGACAAATTTATTCTATCCAAGGGTGGTGTCTTTGTTGGCAAAGGCTACATGTATGATAATATGTTCAAGTTAAATATCAATAATAAGAATAAGTATGTTGCTGCTTATACTGTTGATTCTTCTTCTTTTTCCTTATGGCATAATCGGTTAGGACATGTGAATGTTAGGAAAATGCAAGATATGATGAAAATGGAAATAATTCCTAACACTAACAAAAGTGATCAACAATGCAAAACATGCATGCTTACTAAAATCACAAGACATCCATTCCCAAAAGTTGAAAGAAGTACTAAGATTCTTGAATTGGTACATAGTGATGTTTGTGACATGCATAGTAATCCTACTATTGGTGGAAAGAAGTATTTTGTTACTTTTATTGATGATTACTCTAGATTTTGCTATGTTTATTTGTTGCATTCTAAAGATGAAGCAATGGATAAATTTAGAGCATTTAAACTAGAGGTTGAATTGCATTGTGAATCACATGTCAAAAGATTAAGAACTGATAGAGGTGGTGAATACTATGATCCAAGTTTCTTTAATTCAACTGGGATAGTCCATGAAACAACAGCTCCATATACACCACAACAAAATGGTGTTGCAGAACGCAAGAACCGTGTTCTGGTAGAGATGGCAAATGCCATGCTCTCTAATTCCGGTTTGGGATTAGGATTTTGGGGTGAGGCAATATTAACTGCCACTTACATATTGAATCGAGTTCCTAATAAAAGGAGCAAGATCACCCCATATGAGTTTTGGAACAAAAGAAAACCAAATCTTAGTCATCTAAGAGTTTGGGGATGCAGAGCAATTGTGAGAGTTCCTGAGCCTAAGAAAAGAAAATTGGGCGAAAGAGGAATTGAATGCATATTCATAGGATATGCACATCATAGTAAGGCTTATAGGTTCATGGTTATAAAACCTAATGATGCAATAACAATTAATACTGTTATTGAATCAAGGGATGCCTTATTTGATGAGACAAGATTCAATTCCATTCAAAAATCTATAGCATCTCCACTTGACATTCCAAACTCAAATACAAAGGAAGACTTAAGTGATGCACTTGAGCAAAGAAGGAGCAAAAGAGTTAAAAGAACTACACAGTCATCGGACTTTTATTACCTAGTTGAAGGTATAAAAGAAGGTACTGAAAATCATGTACCATTTTGTTACAATATAGAAGAAGATCCTAAGACTTATAGTGAAGCTATGAAGTCACAGGATGCAGCCTTCTGGAAAGAAGCAATCCAAGATGAAATGGATTCTATAATGGGTAACAAAACTTGGAAATTAGTAGACCTACCACCAGGCTCCAAACCGATTGGATGCAAATGGATTTTCAAAAGGAAAATGAAGGTTGATGGAACTATTGATAAGTTCAAGGCCAGGTTGGTGGCGAAAGGATTTACTCAGAAAGAAGGAGTAGATTATTTTGATACCTATTCGCCAGTAGCAAGAATTGCTACAATAAGATTATTGATTGCACTTGCATCAATACATAACCTGGTTATTCACCAGATGGATGTTAAAACAGCATTCTTGAATGGTGAATTAGATGAGGAAGTTTACATGGAACAACCAGAAGGTTTTGTCCTACAAGGACAAGAACATAAGGTTTGTAAACTTGAGAAGTCCTTGTATGGACTTAAACAAGCACCTAAGCAATGGCATCAAAAGTTTGATGAGGTTGTGCTTGCAGATGGTTACAAGATTAACACATCTGATAAATGCGTATATAGCAAATTCAAAGATGGAAAAGGTGTGATTATTTGCTTATACGTAGATGACATGCTTATATTTGGCACGGACATGGATCAAGTTGAGAATACCAAGAAGTACTTGTCAGAAAATTTTGATATGAAAGATATGGGAGAAGCAAATGTAATTCTTGGTATAAAGATTATAAGGAGTAGTAATGGGATTACATTGTCGCAATCCCATTACATTGAGAAAATACTCAACAAGTTTGAGAAACTGGAGAGTTCTCCGGTATCTACTCCATTTGATCCAAACTTGAAGTTGGCTAAAAATCAAGGAAGTCCGGTAGCACAACTGGAATATTCAAAGGTTATAGGCTGCTTGATGTATGCAATGACCTGTACAAGGCCAGACATTGCATTTGCCGTTGGAAAGCTAAGCAGATTTACTAGCAATCCGGGTAAGCAACATTGGCAGGCAGTTCATAGAGTTTTAAGGTACTTAAAACGAACTATGAACTATGGTATATGCTATACCGGATATCCTTCGGTGTTAGAAGGATTTTCAGATGCTAGTTGGATTTCTAATAAAGATGATTATTCATCTGTAACTGGATGGATCTTCATGCTTGGTGGGGGTGCAATATCTTGGAGCTCTAAAAAGCAAACTCTTTGCACAGACTCCACTATGGCATCTGAATTTGTGGCCTTAACATCTGCTAGCAAAGAAGCGGAATGGTTAAAAGATTTACTTTATGAGATTCCGTTGTGGCCCAAACCAATTCCTCCCATATCAATACATTGTGACAGTCAGGCCACATTGTCTAATGCATATAGCCAAATTTACAATGGAAAATCTAGACATATCGGATTGAGACATAGCTATGTACAAGAATTGATAAGAAATTCGGTGATTACCATTGATTTTGTGAGGTCACAACAAAACTTGGCAGATGCTTTTACAAAAGGACTTACCAGAGATAAGGTAAGTAAGACCACTAATGGGATGGGTCTCAAGCCAATTTCAATAAGTCACCAATAGTGGAACCTCGACTCAACGTTTGATAAAACATCAAATCTTGAGTTCAATGAGTCAAAGTACACTATTAGGATGACTGGCAAGCACTCACTTTATATTTCATCCCAAGATAAGAGTGCTTGGTACCCGTTAGGACAAGAGAAAGGGTGAGCTTATGCTCTTAATAGATCTCTATGGTATGTATTTGCGAAAGTGTTTATAACGGGAACACTAAGGATATAGAGACTACCTATGTGAGTGGAAGTGTGGCCGCTTCTAGGAGTTTTATGGCTTGAACTCTAACAGCACTCATGAACAGATACAAGACACAAGGCCTTTAACGTGACGGCTATAAAGATCACATTTCTGGATGAGAAATCTTGTGTGTGGATATGTGGTCCAACCAGTCAACATGGAAGATGTTAGTTCAAAGCATAGTCTACTGACAATTCCGATTGGCGATACACGATTCACTAAGTGAAAATTCAAGTCTCACCGACATTTTCATTTATGCTTAAGATTTCCAGAACTATCGAATTGTAAGGTATTATAAAAATGGTGGGGGAATGTTGGAGGATTTTTATAATATAAGAGGAATTATATTTGTACCTTTTGGTGTAAAAGGTATCTACTGGAAATGAGTTTAAAAATGAATAGTTACATCCTTTTGTATTGTGTCTTTTTGAAAAGATACAAATTTAAGTTTGAATTTAATGGCTGTAACTTTTGGAATAAATGTGTCTTTTGGAAAAGATACATGAAGGCTTATAAATAGGCCACTCATTCTCATTTCCAGAAATCAGAAAAGCATCCAAACGTACAAATAAATTGTGCTTTAGTTTCCCTCTTTTTCTCCAACTAATTTACTTACTATCCCTCTTTTCTTATCTATCAAATTTCTCCCACAAAATAAAAATACTTTGCCTTTTATATGGTATACTACTGCAGAAGTTACCATATAAAATAGATATTCTGCCTATATTCGGGAAGTGATCAAAAGGCAAATTTGCAAGACACCGTTGCATACCGACTTTAGAGAAAGTGGTGGTGGCAAATATTGTCTTAAGGAAAGTGGCATTAGCAGCACGCCTTGAAGCATCTGCAGTTATTATATTCACAGCCTTGTCTACTCCACATCACCACACAGTGCAAGAAGCAGTGTAACAGTGCAGGAGGAAGGAGTTCTGTTCCAACAATATATGTCTCTTCTGAGTCAAAGAGTTCTGATTCTGGTTGAAACAAAACTAAAAATGGGTTTCTGTCACCAACCATGAACTAACGTGCTTTATTAGTAGGAAGCAAGGAGGATTTATTCAATTATGCTTCCTGAACTTCATCAGAAATCACAACCTTGTGCGCTGACAAAGTTTAAATGCTCTTCATAGGTTATTAATTGATTTTTTTTTTTGGTGTAAAGGGAGGGCAACTGCGCTATATTACGATTAAGGTATTAAAGAAACAGCAAAGCGAGGGGTTGAAGCCCCTGAAGAATCAAAGTACAGTAAATGCAAAATAGAATCTGGGAGAGTCAGCAAAATACGAAAGCCCGGCACCCAAGAAGACGCAAGTCGAGCCAGAGCATCAGCAACTTGATTTGCTTCCCGAAGGACAAACTTGAAAACCACTTCCTACTCCTGCTGCGCCATATGGCGTAGATATTGGAGAAGAGACAAGGGCAAAGCATCAATAGGAGTCGGGAGTCCCATCCCGCAAATGAGAGATAAGAGTGAAAGAATCCGACTCCACCTACACCCGCTATAACCGAACGACCAAGCATGCTTGAGGCCAGTCTTAATCGCCCAACCCTCAGCATAGAGGGCAGAACAATCGCCCAAAAAAGCCCCAAAACCCGTCAACCAGGACCCTGCCGAATCCCTGATAACACCTCCGACACTAGTACCCCTCACCATCGACCTTGCCCCATCATATTGAGCTTCACCCACCCCTGCACCGGCGGGGACCAAGCCACCCTTATCATCGACCACAACCCTTGAAAAGTACCTCCCACTCTAAAAGCAAGAGACGCCACTAGACCCTCCTGAGCCCTTGCCAAAACTGTATGTCTCCTCGGCTCCCGAGGACATAGCGAAGAAGCTGACAAATGCCGTTGATGCCTCTTAGAATTTGTGAGCAATTTACCATGGAGAACAAGCCAGAAATGCGTGCACACCCGCTGTGGAACCTGTACCTTCCAGATCATCCTCCAAACTGGCTCTACCTCATCCCAATCTGCCGAGCAAAGTAAAGAATAAGCAGAGGCCACTGAAAATTCTCCACTAGCCGTATCCGCCCAGGAGGGTTGATCCGGCCTAGCAGTCCCCATGGGAGGAGCAATATGAGCTAGCTGCGAACAGATTGCCGCTGGGAGGTATAGGGATAAGACATCCCATCGCCATTGATCCGCCTCATCCACAAAGTCCACAACTGGTCGTACTTTAAGCTCCTCGGGGACCGGAGCAGTCACGACCTGAGAAAGGACGCCAAGATCGACACTCCACAGGTCCGTCCAAAACCGAATCATCTGACCATTGCAAAGTGTCCAATGTATCCCATCCAGCAGTGCCTTCCATTGGTCGCAGATCCCACGCCACGACGGAGAACCATGACCCTTGAGCAACTCTCCCGGAATAGGTTGAAAACTCACACTATACTTCGAGCATAATATCCGGACCCACAACGCATTCCCGGTTAATTAGTAAGAATGCCCCATGCCAGTTTCATCATGAAACAATCATTTATAGTACTAGGAGGACGGATACCAAGGCCACCCGATTCCTTTGGCTGTGTAACCGTCTCCTAGTTAACCAAGTGAATCTTCCGACATTCCGGCGAGCTACCCAAATAAATTGCCTGTGAGCATCCAAAGTTTGACAGATACTACGAGGGATCCTCGCAGTTTGCATGGTTATTAATTGATTTATTTGCTATCTTAGGTGCAAAGTTTCAGAAAATTTTCTTTCCATAACAAATAGATACTACGATTACTGGATGTGATAGTTGAAATTGATCATGATCCATATGGTATTATTTCTACGGTTGTCCTACCAACAACAACACCGAGGCTTGTATTACCAATGGGCTTGTAGTTTATTGACACTCTTGTGTCAAAAGCACAAGAGGGGTGAGGTCTAACACGGAGGCTTTGTATTGTTGGCACAGGAGACAGCATATAACATGTTCTTCACTATGTTTGTAATTGTAGCCTGCATTAGAATCGTTTACGTAAGCAGGGCAATCCCATTCTGAGGGAATCTTTGGAAGTGACAATGCAGAAAATAAATAGCGTCATTGATCTGATTCGATTCGGGAGTGTGTGTTCCTTATGGAGAAAGTGTATAGCGAAACACCACAGGAGATCGTGTCTTGATCATCAATATGGACTTCCTGGGTTCATATATAGTGGGCGAATCCTTTGATGACCTGCACATGCCCCAAAATCCTCAGCACTATATGCCTTTGTCAAAAGCCAACCTTGAGTACCAAACCATCAAACACACCCTACAGTACCTCAGATCCATCTTCCAAGACTAAGTATTGTTTCGGATGTTATAAAGGATGGTTACTTGCGTGGAAAGCAGACGGCAACAACAGCCTAGTGGTCTTAATTAAACCCTGTCACTGAAATCCTTCTTTGTCATGAGAAATATGACCGGTACCGTCAGATTGTTTTCTCTTGTTCCCCGACAGATCCAAACTTCTACGTACTGGCTAGGAATCAAAATGAGGGTTGTTCTATTGTTAAGAAATACGTACATATGCCTCCTGCTTGTATATAACTTCCGGATCAGTATTTGCAATTTCCCGGGACAGGGGCGCCGCCACCTCTACTAATTGTGGAGGCTGGAGCCGAGTTGCTACTCGCGGTCCGCAAAACCTCGTGTACCGCATACCCAGACTGGGTCCTTAGCGACGCAACTGGGGTGTTTCAAGTCTATAAGTTATTACTAGAATATTCTAACCATAAAAATAATATATAACAATTATGAGTGGCAGCTTGTGCAGAACTTGGGGGTGTATGGCTTGCTTCTTGGGGTTTTGTCAATCCTTTGCCTTGTCAAGGTGTCAGGGATAAAAGGAAGCCACATATATTTTGTGGATCATTACTTCCATATTGAACGTCACGTTTCTACGACATGGGAGTATACAGTTTAGATATGAACTTTTATGAGTTTTGAGAAAGGAAGATATAATTTTGTTGACCCAGATCTCTCTGGATTACCTAAAGCAAGACTTTGTGGAATGTGGTTTACTTTTTGGGTGCCAAAGAAGAGTATTTTTAATGTCATATATACTCTACTTATCAATTTCATTAATCTTATATATCCTCACCCGGACCTCGAGCATGGTCCATAATTATTCCCCATATAATATATATGTGTTTAGGTTAGCAAATTTTGTCGCTGATGCCATGGCAAAGGCGGCACTGTCATTACTCATCGCACCCCTACTACGTGATTTCTTTTTTTTTTATGCTAATTGACTAGTTTATTGATTAAAAATTGTCCATGCAAGCCATTAAGTCAATAGCTGCAGGTGGTGTACATGACTTACAAGAGCACTATGAATGAAAACTTACATCAACGGAAATATCACTAGTGCACATAAGTTCTAATTCACGTAACAAAAGTCCAGCGTATGCCCTTCCATTGTTTTACGGTTTCTGCAGAGGCAAGCAAATTGCCACAATTGTACGGAAAGGAAGGTTGTAGTGCCTTGATCCACCAAGAAGCTCTAGCGAGGGAAAGATCAAAGAGACAGTCCCATTGTGGATTTTTATTGCAAAAAATCAAATCATTCCTTGCAAGCCAGATTGACCATATCACTGCTAAACCAATTATCATCCATGAAGATTTGTTTGACGTGCAATCAGATAAACTTGGCCAATGGACAAGCCAATCCTTCATGGAGCTTGAGGAAGTCCATACAACTCCCCACCAGTGGCACACTCTTTGCCAAAGCAACCAAACCTTATGACAATGCAAAAACAGGTGAGAGCTTGTTTCCAGAGAGGAGTGGCAAAAGATGCAATTGGCATTGTTAGCTTGCAGAATACCCTGCCTGCACAGATTTTCACGGCTTGCTATACCCTCATTTAATAACAACGAGATGAAGTGTTCTATAGAATTGCACAGTACACTGAATATGATTATGAAAGGCTCACCAATTGTGTAGCCTGCGTCACTGTTATATACTAACACTTGTATACATGAAGTAGGGATTTACAATAAGTAGGAGATATCAGATATAGCTGTTCACATCTATATCACACACTAGAGCATATCTTGATAAGGGCTAAGTGTTATCCTTCTCGTGTTTATCTTCTGCTAACAGTCCCCCGCAAACGAAACCGGGCGATGCACGGAGGTTGAGTTTGTTCTTGAGAAAATGATAACGACGAGAGGATAAGGGCTTGGTGAGAATGTCTGCTAACTGGTTCTCACTGTTAAGAAACCGAACCTGCAGCTGCTTATTTGTGACCCTTTCTCGTACAAAATGATAATCCAAGTCCACATGCTTCGTTCTAGACTGTTGGACCGGATTGTGACTTAGGTAAGTGGCGCCGATGTTGTCACACCAAAGGTCAGGAGTATACCGCTGCCGGACACCAAGCTCTTTTAACAGAGATTCGACCCAAACTAATTCTGCACTGCCATCGGCCAATGCTTTGTACTCGGCCTCTGTAATTGAACGAGAAACGGTGCGTTGCTTCCGGGATGCCCGAGACAATAGATTCGAACCAAGGAAGACTAAGTAACCAGTTGTGGTCGGCCGGAGGAAAAGTCCATGTGTGCAAGTAGACTTCAAGTATCGTAGGATTCGTTTGACAGCAATATAATGGTCTTGCATCGGTTGATGCATGAACTGACTAACCTTGCCAACAGCATAACCAATATCCGGCCGAGTAATGCCTAAGTATTGGAGAGACCCCACTAACTTGTGATAAAGCGTAGGATCTGAAAATGGCTTGCCCTGATGCTTCGTGAGCTTAGTCGAGGTGGAGGCAAGAGTGGCAACTGGTTTGCAGTCATCTAAGCCGGCCGTGTGCAACAAATCCTTGATGTACTTGCGTTGAGAAAGCAAGACACCTTGTGGAGTATATTGTACTTCGACACCAAGAAAATAACTTAACCGGCCAAGATTCCTGATAGAAAATTCAGTGCCAAGACTATCAATCAAGGTCGCTATAAACGAAGCATTGTTACCAGTGAGTAAGATATCATCAACATAAACAAGAGCATAAACAAGAAGAGAATGAGTCCTTAAAATAAAAAGAGAACTGTCTGACTTGGAAGTGCTAAAACCATTAGCAACAAGATAGTCACTGAGCCTTTTATACCATGCCCGAGGGGCCTGTTTGAGCCCATAGAGAGACCTTTGTAGACGACACACATGAGCTGGTTTGTCAGGAGCAAGAAATCTGTGTTGTTGTTGGTCAGATTCTAGATATGTGAGCAGTCGTTGCAAGGTTGTAGGAGAGTGAGTTGAAGAGGGCATGGGTCTCTGGGATGATGGAGTTGTAGATAAGGGAGAAAAGTGAGTGGGTATTGGTGAAGAAGTAGGAGTTGAAGAAGGATCAGAACGTTGCATACCTGGTTCATCCTGCACTGGTGTCGTGTCCGGGAAAAAGACGTGGAGAGGAACAGATACCCACTGACCAAGTGATGATGATCGTGTAGGAGTGGGTTTCTGAGTTGGATAAGGAAAAATATGTTCAAAAAACTTCACGTGTCGAGCTATATACATATGTTTAGTAACTAGGTCAAGACACTTATAACCATGATGCATAGTGCTATAACCTAGGAAAAGACATGGAAGGGATCTAAAAGAGAGTTTGTGCTGGTTATAAGGTCGTAAGTGTGGGTAACACAGGCAACCAAAAACTCGTAGAAAGGTGTAATCAGGCTGATGACAGTGTATGACTTCATATGGCGATTTGTTGTGCACGACATTGGTGGGCAATCGGTTTATTAGGAAGACAGCAGCATCAAATGCATAAGTCCAGTAGGTTAATGGTAGTTGTGCCGTGGCCAGCAAGGTTAAACCGGTTTTGACTATGTGTCGATGTCCAGTAGGTTAATGGTAGTTGTGCCGTGGCCAGCAAGGTTAAACCGGTTTTGACTATGTGTCGATGGCGGCGCTCAATGGATCCATTTTGTTCGTGCGTGTGGGGGCACATGACTCGGTGTTTGATCCCCTGTTTGGTGAAATATGCACTTAAAGAACGAAACTCTCCTCCCCAATCAGTTTGGACTGATTTTATTTTCGTGCTAAATTGACATTCCACACGGGCTTGAGACATTTGAAAAGTTGAGAAAACATCAGATTTCTTCTTTATTAGAAAGAACCAAATAAATTTACTAAAGTCATCTAAGAAGACAACATAGTACTTGAAACCATCAACACTAAAATGAGGGGAAGGTCCCCAAACATCACTAAAGACAAGATCTAGTGGTTTATTGGCACGATGAGTGCTAGACGCAAGATGTAAACGTGAAGATTTCCCTAATGGACAGGAAAGACAAGACGAAATTGTTGAACTACGGCAATTGGAATATGAAAATGCTGGAAAAGAAATTGTTGAACTTGTGCATGAGGGTGTCCAAGCCGCCTATGCCATGTGTCTTCTCCCACCCGGACAACAGATAGTGCAGAAGGAGAACAGACAGCAGGTGGAGTCAAAAAAAGTGTATAGGCCATTGTTACTCGTTCCTGTAATGAGGGGAGTCCTGGTGGTTCGATCCTTAGCAAAAAAATAATCAGGGTGAAACTCAAAGAAATCATCATTGTCGCGAGTAAATTGTTGAACAGAAAGGAGGGATTTGGTAATGGCAGGAACATGGAGAATATTCTTAAGATACAAAGGACGATTAGAAGAAGAGAATTGAGAGTTACCGATACCCGCAATAGCAAGATCATGACCATTACCCATTTGCACAGTGTCACCACCAGAATACTCAGAGTAGGGCTGAATGCTAAGAGGATCATAAGTCACATGATGACTAGTCCCAGTGTCAGGAATCCACTGATTCATAGAGTATGGATGAGTAACAGAATTTACCGAAGGAGCAGTAGAGCTATATCGTTGATAGCAATAAGAAGCAGTGTGCCCCACACGGTTGCAAATCTGACACCATGGTCGATTGGACTCAGACCCCCGAAAGGATCGATTGTCAGAAAACTGTTGAGAGTTGCCACTACGATGGCCTCGACCACGACCTCGGCCTCGCCGGCCACGACCACCACGAAAGGGCTGGGAAAATTGTTGTTTCTGAACAGCATTGGCCGAGGGTTGAACAGGGGTAGGCGTATCGGATATTGGTGCAACAGCAGGCAATGAGGAAGACTCAAGATTCAGAGCCTTGACAGGATCATGATTGAGAAATTCAAAACTCATAAGAGCACCCTGCAACTCAAAAAAGGAAAAAGGCTCTGGGCGAGCAGTAATGGTAGTTGCAAAGGTTTTTAAATCCGGCTGAAGACCTCGGATAAGATTAATCTGAAAATCAACTGCAGATAAGGCCTGACCACTAGCCGTCAGTTCATCAGAATACCTCTTCACACGATTCATATACTGCAGCACCGGCTCATCGGGATTTTGATTGATCTGCTGTAAGGTAGTATGAAGTGCCATCCTCCGGGCTTGATTAGGAGAGTCCAGAGAGGATTCAAGAGCGTCCTAAGCAGCCTTGGACGTTTGTTTGCCAACAACATTGGGAATGACCTCCACAGAAAGAGAGGAATTGATCGCGCTCAAGATGGCTTGATCCGCTGCACCCATCGAGCATAGGCTGGATTTGACTTGAGAACACCATCATCACCAATAATCATGGGAGATGGGCAAGGGAAGCCGCCATTAACATAGCCAAGAACTCCCTATCCTGCCAAAAAGGGTTCTATCTGAGCCCTCCAAAATACATAGTTAGTATGAGACAATTGAACGGACACGAAATGGTGAGAGTTACTAAGGGGCTGGACACCATCAGGTTGAGCAACTGGAACAATAACAGTGGCACCAGATTTCGTGGAGGAGCCAGTATTGGTTGTGGAACCAGTGGGTAAGTCGTCAGTCGACATGATTGAAAAATAGAAAGAAACTGGGAAATAGGAAAGAAAAAAAAACTGAAGAGATGGGCTTTTAAGAAACTAATGCGGTTAAGCGATGAGCTCCGCTACCATATAGAATTGCACAGTACACTGAATATGATTATGAAAGGCTCACCAATTGTGTAGCCTGCGTCACTGTTATATACTAACACTTGTATACATGAAGTAGAGATTTACAATAAGTAGAAGATATCAGATACAGCCGTTCACATCTATATCACACACTAGAGTATATCTTGATAAGGGCTAAGTGTTATCATTCTCGTGTTTATCTTCTGCTAACATGTTCTACTTTAGGTGGGACAAGAGATAACCAGATGTTTGGTGGTGAAGATGAAAGATGGGATGTTGTCAGAACGAAACTGCTTCCTTCCTTTACGGAGTAGTCTTTTGGATTGGATCCTCCCCAGACCCACTTATCAATATTTAGTGGATTCAAAGTTATCCTCGCCAAGTCAATTTCTATCTCCCTGCAATCAAGATATTCCCAATCGTACAAATTCCTCCTCCACCAGCCAGATACAGAGGAGATGGGATTAGCCGTGACAGCATCAGCAAGTGGAGCATTCTTTCGGATAGAAATTTGGAAGAGTCTTGGAAATTTGATTTTAAGAGCTCTAGAGGAGGACCAATTATCAGACCAAAAGCTAATGCGAGATCCATCTCCAATAGCAAGATCAGCATTGCTCCACAAGGGAGTGAGAGCTTGATTTTGAACGCCCGAAGAAGAGACAATATTGCGCCATATGGTTGACATTCGGGTTTGGTGGAAGGAAGGCAATAAAGCATTGGATTCTGATTCGCACTTGTTCTTGATCAACTTAACCCATTCAGCCTTGTCACCGGTGATGTACCTCCAGTACCACTTGAAAAACAAGCAATTATTTTTTATTGATAGTGACTCGATGCCTAAGCCACCAAGCGATTTGGGACGTGCAAGTTTGGTCCAAGCCACCCAGCAGACCTTGGATTTGTCAGAACAACCACTCCAAAAAAATTTTCTTTGCATTTGAACAAGTTTCTTCTCCACTAATGAAGGTATCTTAAACAAAGACATGAAATAGTGGGGGAGAGAAGAGAGTACTGATTTTATCATGAGAACTCTGCCAGCTAAAGAGAGAAACTTTGCTTTCCAAGATTTTTATTTGTTTTGGAACTTATCAAGAACAGGTTTCCAGCTAGAGGATTTCTTCATATTGGCACCAAGTGGAAATCCAAGGTACTTGAAGGGTAGCATCTCAAAAAAGAGAGATTCTTATTCCTTTATTTCCAAATTTTCGGATATTACTGTTTGACGTGCCATACAGCCACACGAGATTCAGTATAATTATTTTTTTGGATTTTTTATTTTTAAAATTTATGATTTTAATTAAATATCCATAATATTTTTTAAAAAATATTAAAATAAACACACAATCATGGGCTATTTGATTTGGTTAAACTTATAATATCTTATAATATCATTCCACGCCCCAAGCTTCAGGCATACTTAATTCTTGTCTTAGAAAGATTGTTATTTCATGAATTGCAGTTGCACAACATTGAAGGCTACAAAATCACAAGATCCTGTCTATCTATATCCTATGTACTTTTAGCAGATGACACATTGCTCTTTGAGAGCTGTACTAGGAAGGAAGCTGGCACCTTCAACTATGTCCTGAATCTATACAAGGTAGCTACTGAGATAAATCTCCACAAAAACAATGCCACTTTCAGCAAAAACACCACTTGGCTTATGGTCCTATAGGTACTTGTACTGGTGGAAGCCCCTCTGGACGAAAATTACAAAGGACTACCAACGGAATAGGGATGTTCAAAGACTCATACTTTAGATTTCATTAAAGCCAGGATCATGCAAAAGCTACAAGGCTGGAAGCAAATTATCCTATCTCAAGCAGGAAAAAAGGTTCTGATAGAAGTGGTCATTCAAGCAATTGCATCCTACGCTATGTTCTGCTTCAGGTTTCTAATATCGTTTAGTGAATCCCTTCATGTGTTAGTGAGGAAATTTTGGTGGGGAAGCTCAGATCAAGGGCACAAACTACACTGGATTAAATGGGAAGAAATGCTAAAGCCCAAAGGCTCAGGTGGCTTTGGCTTTAGGGATTTCTTCTTGTTTGATGACACTCTTAGCTAAGTAAGCATGGAGATTGATCAAACACCCGGGCCAGACTCATGAAAGGCCTTTATTAAAAATATCTTCTTTACCAAAATTTGGTAAATAAATGACGTCAATGGCTCAAGTTTAATTTTGATAGCTTTCTGGTTGTCCCAGGTATCAATTTCTATGGCTATTGCAAATCATGGTTCAATATGGCCTGGAAATGACAGCAGCACTGCAGCAATCACATTATGTAGGGCTGCAAATGAGCCGAGCCGAGCTGAGTTTTTGATGGCTCAAGCTCGGCTCGTGAAAATTTAACTAGGCTCAAGCTCGGCTCGTGAAAATTTAACTAGGCTCAAGCTCGGCTCGTGTTCGTCTCGAGCCTAGATACTAGGCTCAAGCTTGGCTCATTAAGATTTTGAAGGCTCAGGCTCGACTCAAACTCAGTTCGTTTAGTGAGCCTTGTTGAGCTATAAACGAGCCAATAATTAAAAGTCAATTGTTTAATTAATAATTTAACTAATCAATCATATTAATTATTATATCAAATAAATTTAAAAGTATTTTTATTAATCAAAGAATGATAAAAATATCTTTTAAAAGATGATAGATTTATTATATTCAATAAAAATTTAAAATAAATCATTATTCCAACTTCAGGATTTTAAAATAAAAATTGAAATAATATTGAACAAAGTAATAATCTTAGTTTTTTGGTTATAACCTAGCTAAGTTACTTTATTATCCAAATTTCAATCTAATTGAATGTAATTTATCAATCTAATTTTTTTTTAAAAGAACATGACTTGTGAATCTCTCACAAGCTACTTTATAAGCCTAAACAAGTCGAGTTTATGACTCTTTAAATGAGAACCTAAACAAGTAAATCTCACGAGCCAACGAGTCGAGTTTCAGCAAGCTTGGGCTCGACTCATTTAGTTTCGAGTCTTTTACAAACAAACTCAGGCTTGACTCGTTTCCTTAACGAGCTAGGCTCAAACAAGCTATTATCGAGCTGAGCCTCACGGCTAGACTCATTTGCAACCCTAATTATGATATTAAGGCTCTTCCAGGGTTATATCCTGCCTTTGCTTCCTTGCAGGGGTTATATCCTATGCCTCATTATTGTTTTTTTTAATTGGACATTATTATTTGTTATTAAAATAACAATAATGCTAGAGTTACTATTTTATTACCAAGAGTGTGATACTAACATATCTGGCATGTGTCACATCATAAGTTTTTTTTAAGTAGATGCCTGATCATTATTTGATTAATCTATTTCCAAATTATTTTTTTCTTCAATTCCCAATAACGATTCCTTGTAAAACAAGTGGTCAAATTTATCCATGTTTTGAATCTGTAAGCCACATATGAAATTCCAATAGAACTAACTCATGGAAAGAAGTGAATTTTGCTCATGTGTAAAACCCAAAACAAACTATAAGGCTGGGCAAGAATCACTAGAATTCTAGAAAAAAAATTGTTGAGGGCATAATAATGCCTAGTTAATCTCTTTTCATTGGCTATGAGCTTTTCATGGAGATGGGATTTTTCAATAATTTGAACTGGCATTTAGGAATTGGGGAAGAAAAGCTAGAAAATTAGGGTTCATAGTAACACAGTGAAGGTAAATGACCAAAAAATGATGGATAGAAAATTGAAGAGGATATGGAAACATTTTTTTAATGAGAAACAACAAGAAAACAAATTAATTGAATAGTAAAGTAAAACCTTTTTTTGAAAGGAAAAAAATAAACAAAATATCATGATTGGGAATTAAGGAAAAAAAAAACTAATTTGGTAATAGATTAATTAAATAATGATGTGGCATCCACTTAAAAAATTTATGATGTGGCACATGCTACATTAGCACACTCTTAATAATAAAATTCTTAGTAACTCTAACATTAATGTTGTTAATATATATAAGTGAATGCGTATGTGTTTCATTTTTTTTTTTTTGTCGAATATGTGTTTCATTTTCATTATATGTATTAAGAAGTGTGATATGGGTCAAAAAAACACCAAGCCCAACAATAAACCCATGGGACCAACACAATAAGCCCACAATTCTTCCTCTCGCATACATGGACCAAGATAGATCAAAGAAGCCCAAACAAACCCAGCTCAAGCTCACAAAGCCATCCACAACAGGCCTCTCATTTTACTTTATACAGATGTAGGCTGAAAGAGACCCAAAGAGCCCAACACATACCAGCCTTGAGTCCCACTCACTCGCTTGCGATTCCTGTTCACAAATGGCTGCACTGTACCGTCCAGGAAATCAAGGTCCCGGATTCCTGCCCCAAAACATAAAACTTAGGGGTCCTTAGAGCCCAAGTCTTTCTTTAGCTAGCTCAGCACGTTTTGGAGAGGCAAAAGGGGCCTATAAAATACACACCCCACCATTATATTATCTTCTTCCAACTTTTCCCAAACTTACATATACAAATTTGATTCAGGAAATGATAATATTAAATTTTAAATACTCAAATTGATTTGTTTTAGTTTCATTATTTTTTGCATCATTTGCATGCCTGGCTTTTTGTCAATCCAGTGAAAAGCTAATTATACGCCATCCATCCGCGATTGACAAGTGGTTTGCAGGCAATGCATTCTGAATCCATTCTTCAACAAAATGTACATACACCACCACTGGCGGGGCACTGGGAGGTCTGTCGAGGTCGAAAAGTTGAATATTTTTCTCTTTATTTCCCAATAAAAGGCTCGCGTTTCTCAAGATTTTGTTCGAATCCGTCAAGTATACCATTAACTGCATGCCGCAGGAAAAGGATTAGAATATTGCTACTCAGTACATTACATAACCTAAGACCAAACCACAAGTTGTGGGAGATTCTGAAACCCAAAATCATCAAACCAAACAATTTTCGACGACAGAGAAAAGACGATAGCTCAAAATTTGCTGAAAGCTCGTTTTCATGTACTGTGTTGAAAGAGTGCCTCTACTCTCCTCTCAATTTTCATGTGCTGTGCAACTCCAGCCCTAGAACATAACTCTCGATATAGTTAGAGCTCCCAATATAGGGAGGGATGCAAAATTAAGACTAAAAGACTGAAGGAGAATAATGATGCTTACTTGCAGGAATCACAGCCCTTGAATTCTTGCAAAGTTTGCTGTCCTTAATTACTGGAGCTAATTCATATTGAATTGTCACTTTACTGCTGGTTGGTCAGTTCATTTGCAGCAACTAATTTCTCCTCCAGCTTTGCTATCCGAGTCTGCAACACAAACATTTCTCACTTAAATCCCAAGCAAGACATATGTAGAGCACTAACTTCCATGGTTGATAGATGTTAAAAAAAAACTTGTATGGTGGATTTGCAGCCTAAATGCACATTGCACAAGGAAGACTGTAATCTATTCTTTGACTCCCAAAAGTCACATGCAACTTATCCTCCTACAACCCATATGCAAAGAGTCCCCCCAATCCTCGCCTTCTGATTTCTACACTCAAATCCCAAATGGGAAAATGCAAATCCTTACTTCTACATTAGCTTTTGCTTATAATAGAATAAAAAATAAAGCAGTAGGGAATCCCCTGGATTGAAAATTTGAGGGCAGAAAGTACAAATTTGCAGATCAAAATGGACAACGAAAACTGAAGCTAATTCAATGGCATATAAAGTTGATAAAACCTTGAATGATTTGGATCGACGAAGTGAAGGATCTATCTTCAAACACCTTGAATATGAACTCTCAGCTTCATCACATCGTCCCATCGCCATAAAAACATCACCTTCACTCATGTAAGCCTATAAAGACATCGAAAAATGATATCAAGCGCACACACCAATCACGGATATAAAGTACAAGGTAGCCCAATTTCTGCCTCACCTCAATATATTGAGGAGCTAATCTTGAAGCTGCTCTGGCATCCTCAAGAGCCCCTACATGATTTCCCGTTGCTAATCTCGCAATGGCCCTTAATACAAAAAAATTAATCATTGATCAACTAGATTGAACACATACAAAACATTTTCTTTTTTTTTTCTTTTTGTAAAAAGAACAAGAACAACGCACATCTATCAAACTCTGACTAATTAAGTTAAGTAAGGACTTGAAGTAACAAACCTGTACTTGTAAATAATATGAAGACCACCAAATGGCTTAAGATCAATAGCCTGGGAAAGAAACTGTTCAGCTTCAGAGAAATTTTCAAGCTCGATTTCTTTCTGCGCTCTCTTTCTCAAAGCAAGAGCTTCCAAACTACACTGTATAGCATTGGCATCAACTTGGTCCGCATACCCACAAATGATCTGAGCAGCTTGAGCAGCTGTCCCACAATGACCGAGTATGATGCCCTGGGGAAGAAGGGCTACATTGGGGCCTGCACCACATCGCCCCAAGCACCCGCAGGACTTAACCGAAACGTCAGGAGGAGACAGGTCGGTCAGGACTTGGAGGGTCTGCATTGAACCCTGCCTCCGGCATGTCCTGTTAGTGCATACCCTGACTTCTTGGGTCTCTGCATGGGCGGCACGTGTTAGGAGGCCATGCCGGGCTGTTCTTGAAGTGGGTTTTAGAGACTTCTTGTGTGTAGGAAGCCATAGTCCTCCATTGTGAAGAAGAAAACTACTCTGTTCGCCTTTCATTTTTTTTTTTTTTTTGATGTGTAGACTCTTTAAAGTTGGATTGGATTTGAATGGTTATTTACTCACAATCGTCACCTCCCTTGGCCGATGGGTTATTTTTTTCACATGTTATCTTTTGGGATATTCCAAGATTACAGCTAGATTCCTAGCTTATTTGTTGACAATGATAATGGAAGCATGGTTGATCCATGAACTGATGTTTGGATTTGGGTTTGTCGATAGTGAAGAAAATTACTAAATTAGAAGATTTATGTTCCTTAACTATTAGTCTTCTACTGTGATTAATTTCTCATTTTCTTTCCAAAATGTTAGATTTATAAATATGATTGACTCTTAAATAATAAAACTACATAATTATCAATGTTGTGAAAACCTGACGGCTCGGCTGGTTCGACCGGTTAACCTCGAACCAGTGGTCCATTCGATTTTCAAGAACCTTAAAATTGAGACTTTTTATGGATAAGGTTGGACCCGATGGTTTTTCCAGGTCAACAGCTTTGAGATTTACTCTTTTTTTTCCAAAAATTCTAATAACACGTATTTAATATTAATTAAATTAATTTATCACTATTATCTATCTAAATTTTTATATTATAAAAAAAAGTTACAATTTAGCATATCATAATATACATATAGTTTATTTTTTCATTATTAATCATATATATTAAAAAAATATTAGTTTATGGTTGATTCTCGGTTAGACCCAGGTTTTTTTAACCTTTATTGTTTCCAGTTCGATGATCCGTCCGGTTTTCAAAACCTTGATAATTATGGGAAATTAATTCAATGAAAATATTTTCTTAAACAAAAAAAGTTGATTTAAGTCTTACCAAAAATATTCCTAAATTTAATCAGTGTACAAAGAAATTTCTCATTGGGAGACTCACCCGCCATAACTAGGTGTGCCATTCAGGTCGAATTCGGATTAGTCAGAGCAAAACTCTAGATACCAGATAGAAAACCAAAACCAAAAATTCTTAATTTATTTATTACCTACCAAATTTTTGTTTTTATTTTGTGACTTCCTTTAGGAAAGAGATATAAAAACCCTAGTATTAATATGTTTCCTTTGTTAGGGATAGGGATGGCAATGGGTCGGGGTCTCCGCCGGAGAAGGTTCCCTACCCTCACCCCTATTTCTCAAATGTTCCCCTGCCCCCACCCTATTCCCTGCTCGGGGAAAAAATTGCCTACATCCCCGTTTCCCGTGGAAAAAGGGATCCCCACGGGTACCCCATTCCCGATTTCATAGATACAAAGAAGGTAAAATATATTTCTTAATAAGTGATTAAAGACAATTGATAAAAAATAATTAGAACTGCACCCAAAGAACACAACTCTCTAAATGTGTAAAGACAAGCAGAGGAAAGAATGACGAACAAGCTAAATTTATATGTTTATGACAGTGATATCATTGGAACAGTGGTGTTGATGATGGAGGATGAATTAATAACTATTTTAGGGAACATTGTGGTTATTAATATTAGGACTTGAAATTGAATACTTGAAAGTTGTGGGAGAATGAGAGAAGTCCATGAATGTAGCTATACCAAAACCAAGAAAAACTAAAATTTGTAGTGCACTCACTACAACTGCCCACACAAGTGATAATATATTTTTGGTTTTTTTTTCAAAACTAATTTTTATATGTAAAGGGAAGAAATGAATAAAAAATTCTCTTTTACTACTGACATACATATTAGCTAGATAATGGCTCAAGGATAATTTCATAGTTATCTTTATCTCGGGTCCCACGGGTCGAGGGGAGCATTTCCTGTCTCCATTCCCAAATTCCCCATGGAAAACGTCCCCCTCCCCGCCCTCGCAGGGGATAATTTACCCCATCAAGACAAGTGGTAATGGAATATTGATATCCGCAGGGATATCCACTTTAGTGATCAGTATAGAAATGGCTAGTCATTCCCGTTCTCTTTTCGGTGATTCCCCGGAGATTCCTATTAATAGGCGCCCCATTGCTAGGGAATATTGCTTCGAGTTCAACAAAACAGCGAACATGATTAACGAAATTAATGAATTTGTGTTGTCAATCTATAAAAAAAATATCTTTCATTAATTATGTTGACTCTCAATTTCCTTACTCAATATTATTTCCGATCATAATTGAGCGATTTTTTCTCTTTTTCCAAGGATCTATTTCTTTATTTAATCATAGACAAGTCAAATCCGAATATAACGGTTTGACTGTGTACATAAACACACAATTATATGTTTGATACTATCTTCCTTATTTATTTATGCACTCTCTACTATAAATTTTGAGATACTCATTGAGCTAAAGCACTCTCTTCCATAGTTTTGTCATCACAGCAGAGCCCCAAGGTCAGTATTATATCTCCTTGTTTTCTTCTCTTTGTCCATCAATTCAATCCATTGGCATTTTGATCTTTTTTAAACAACCAGTTTCGTTTCTTGATTATAACTTCTATATATCTCACACTAATTCGATTTCTCGAACAAGCGAAAAGTGGAAAAAGTAATTATAACTTATGTCTAATTTCTCTAGATACATTCTCCCAAAACTTTATATACCGAGAATAATACTCCACATGCACTAATCATTATTTCTTCTTGCACGATGATAAATGGTTATAATAACAAAGAATTTCAAAATTTATTTATTTCAATTTCTTTACTTGTGCAGATAGCACCATGACTCAAAAAGTTATTCTAGTAGTTCTATTCATGTGGTGTCTACTGAGGCATTACGGAGAAGCAAGAAGTGTGAAGATTTCAACTGAAGAAGACACACAACTGGAGAACCAACTCCAAATTTTAAATAAACCAGTTGTGGCAACTATCCAGGTAATAAATGTTTTATTAGTAATCAATTTATTCAATTGCAGAAACGAGGATTCGTGTATTTGATCTGTCGGACCTTTTACTCTAGCAGACAGATATTAATATGGATTTTTTCCTATATATTAATTAATTTTGAGAAATTATATTTTTTGAATGTCAGACCAAATTTGGTGATACATACAATTGTATAAACTATTATGATCAACCTGCATTCGACCATCCTTCCTTAAAGAATCAAAAGTTCGAATATCAGGTTTGTTTTTTTTTTTTTATCACTTGTTTCATATTCAATTCTACGATTCCATGGGCCTAAGTTTTAGATTTTTTTTTCCTTTTTATCGTAGATGCGACCATCCAGGAATCATTCAATAGATTCTATATGGGTTAACGGGTATGGGTGTCCTAGTGGTACTGTTCCATTCCGTCCTGTTACAAAAGATGATCTTATTAGAGCAAAACTTGCATCTCAAATGAACTCTTTGAAATTCAGCCCTCAAAGTGATGTCCATCCGGGTCTTCATGTAAGTCAATTTCATTTTTCTTGCTAGTGCTTTTATGTTAACCTTTTGTTTCATTGTGTAGCTCCTTAAGAGTTTAATGTTTGCCTTAAATTGTGTTCTTCAGAAGAAATATCTTGGTACATTTTTGAAATATGCTTTTGTTCTATTCTTTTCACATTTGACTAAAAGCAATCCAAACATTAGTGTTTCATTCTACTACATGAAAAGATAACGATAATGGAAATTAGATGCAGAACGGAAGAATAAATTTCCCTTCAAAGATTTTTCATGAATAAAGTGGTTTTACTTGACTGAATGATCATTTATTATGTCACTCACTTAACTCTCTTCACTCTTGATGCTATTAAACATGAATTAGTCTGCACTTTTACGCACAAAAGTCAATCCGAGCAAGAAGTATAAGGGGGCTCATATGCTCACAAGCATATACAATCCAAGTGTGGAAAATAACCAAGTCAGCTCAAGCCGTTTGAAGCTTCAAAATGGTCCAGATACAATGGAAGTTGGATGGACTGTAAGTCAACCACTTATTACTTAATTCATTAAGTTTGTATATATTATTTCAATTTAATCTGCTTTTTTTTGATGAATTATTTCAATTTAATCTTGTTTTTGCGTTATTATATATTGTTTTCTTAGGTGAACCCTACTCTGTATAAAGATAACAAGACGCGATTATATATATATACAAGTGTAAGTTTGTTGTTTCATATGTCAATTTGCTTAGCTAAATTTACTTATCTTCTCTTTTACTAACCAATTGGCCATTTTCTTCGTTAATAGACCCAAGCAGGAAGTTGTTACAATACACTTTGCTCTGCGCCAGGATTTATACTTGAAACATCCGAAATTCCTCTAGATTATATTTTTCCCCAGATTTCACAAAGGGGTGGAGCAACATTCTCAACTGGTTTCTTCGTTTACAAGGTTGTTTGTTTGACCCACATCATATCAATCTATCTATCTATATGTGAACTTAAGTGGTGATATTCTCATTTTAATAGAAATGAAAGACTACAAGAGTATGTGCTTTATACATTTTTGTCAATTAATTTTTTATTATTTTAATATTTTCTATTGGTACTTACGTGCAGGATAGTAAGAATGGAGATTGGTATCTTCAAGTAGGAACACAAGGCATTGAGATTGGACGATGGCCTCAAAAAATATTCAGTGCATTAGCTGATTCCGCTTCACATGTTGAATGGGGTGGCCAAGTGATTACCCCTACTGATGTGCCTAGCCCAGAAATGGGTTCTGGTGATGGTCCTCCACTTCTTCTTAATGACAAGCAAGATGCAGCATGCTATCAGATTAATGTCGTAGATGAAAACTACAAACAAGTTAACCCTGATGATACTGAAGCCTTTACAGACATTGGTGGTATATATGACGCTGTAGATTTGGGACTCCGAGGACAATTTGGACGATTGATGTATTTTGGGGGTGGTGGTGGATACACAGGGAACTGAGAACTCGCAAAATTATTATCATTAAAACGGGCAATGTAATTTTGATTTTTGAACTCAATGAATGAACTAATGAAGCCTTTAATTTATTGTTACCATTTCTCTTAGTCTCTCTTTGTTAATATTCTTTTGTTTTTTATGGTAACAAAAAGGGTAATGGAAGAAAAACAGTTGGATTCTATGCGCTTCAATCTTTTTGCGGAATTGAAAAATTTTCAGCAATTTTTCTTTCAATGTAGACAATCAAGTAATTTGCATGAAAATCGTCCTCCATCTCGTTACGTTGTCTTGTTTTGACAAGCTTCATAGTTAAAAAAGCTCTATCTGTAGTTGCTGTAGACACCGGAAGTGTCAATATAAGCCGAAGTAATCGATCAACAAGAGGAAAGGGTTAAACACCTTTTTGGAACCTTGAGTTTTGCATTTGTCCCGTTTGTGTATTCGGGAATTTTTGTGTCCCTTTTATATACCCCCAGTTTCAGTTTTTATCCTTTTAATGTACCTTGGGCAGCCCGGGCGATGACATGGCCATCTACCCGGGTCCACTTGAGACATGTCCTAATTTTATTGGAACCATGCGGTAAAAATAGTAGGGGCCATCTGTTTTGGCCAAAAGCAATTTTTGGTCACTAAACTCAGCCTTGCCATGGATTTTGATCATTGTACTCAATTTTAATGGATTTTGGTCACTGTACTCAATAAAAATCATGAATTTTGGTTTGGGAGTCAACCTAGTAAAGTGGAGAGCCATGTGTCTATTTGTAAGTGTAACACATCATCTGGTGGGCCCCACTGGAAGTGGGTGTACCTACTTCGAACCGGATCGGTTAGAAAGCGAACCCATTTGCACCCGGAATGGATTAAACCACAAATTAAAATATTATTCCATATAATCCAAACACATCCCAAATCCTAAATTTCCCTAATAAATTGAAAAACCCAACCTAAAATTCCTAGGTCGGAGAGATAGGATGAGAGCAGAGAGCAAAGGATAAAAGTTTGGAAAGAGATTGAATCGTATTTAATTAGGGATTTTAGGGTTGGGGTTTTCAAATTATTAGGGGAATTTAGGATTTGGGGTGTGTTTGGATGATGTGGAATAATATTTTAATTTGTGGTTTAACCCATTTCGGGAGCAAGCGGGTTCGCTTTCTAACCGATCACATTTGAAGCGGGTATACCCGCTTTCTACGGAGTCCACCCGATGATGTGTCACACTCAGAAATGGGCGCATGGTGCTCCACTTTACTAGGTTGACCCGCAAATCAAAATTTATGATTTTAGTACAGTGACCATAATCCATTGAAATTGAGTATAATGACCAAAAATCCATGGCAAGACTGAGTTCAATGACCAAAAATTACTTTTGACCATTTTTTCCGTAAATTTTAATCTGTAAAATTATTAAACTGTTTTCCGATTTTTTAATTGAAATACCGACTGGTTGGCCCGATTTTTGTAACGACCCAACCAAACAAAGCTCAGCATACAGAGTATACACCAGTAACTCTGGCTCAACAGCCCAAAATATAAACATCAATAACATCACAACCGGCCCAAGGCCTAACAATAACAATAAATAGCACAACGGAAGACTTAATAACTCACAAAGACACTGTATGCGACACTGATGGAAACTAATGGATCCGAGTCCCGTCCAAGGGATAACGCTGCAGCCTGTCTGGAATGCATCAAACCTGAACCACAAATAACTCAACACGGGGATAAACATCCCAAAAGCAATCAAGACACTGGGATAAACATCCCGAATCAAATCACAACAATGCATCATTCAGCAGTGCAACAATCATCATACACAGCAACCGAGTAATACAGGCACATACTGAAGGAAATCCATCCTCACCTTAGCCGATTACTCAACTCTGAAGACAATGACCGGTCCAAAGCCGGCTCCTCGAGAAACTGCCCGATTTCAAAACCTATACAACAAAACAACATATACTCACATAAGATGTACATAAGAGTATGCCATGATGCCAATACTGCGAAATAAACCCATCTCGGTTCATATCCTTTATTATCATCTTTTACCGAAAATATTATACCGTACTTATGTCCGAATATAATTTCGGTACCATACTTTAATTAAAACTCTCCTTTAAATATATTTTTTTATAGAATAATTATACTTTGTCTTCCGAAATAATAACAATATAATTTTCCTAGAAATTATATCATATATATGTATTTTTCCCGAAATTATTTCCATAAAATATATTTCTTGCCAAAATATAATTACCAAATATTAATATATTGGAAAACCATATTTCCAGTAAATATAATTACATAAAATTTTTTTTTCTTAAAATAAATACGAATTATAAATATGCATATTTATATTTTCCAAAGGTAAAATACTTTTCCAAACAATTATATATCAAAGTAATTATATATTTTCAAAACTATTACTTTTGTACACCATAATTACATATTTTCCAAAAGGTAATCAGTTACCATAATTTTCCAGGGAAAATAATATATATATAAGATTTCCAGAAATTAATTCCATAGTATATATATTTTTTTTCCAAATAATAATAGTATTTCCAAAACATAACTTAATTATTTATCAAAGTATATTTATTTATATTTTCCTCAAAATACCAGAATTAAACTGACCCTAATTTTCTCAAGGTAAATATATTTTTTTCAAAATTAAATACCAGGTAATAAATAAATATATATATATATATATTTTTTTAAAAAAAAAAATAAAACCGGACTGGGCCATGAATAGTGCTGGCCCAGACCAAGGCAAGGAGCCCAGCACAGGCCCGCCAAGGCTCGGCCCAGCACCAGCCCACAGCCCAACTGAAACGCCCCGACCCGTATTTACCGTACACCGTAAACACGTGTCGGAACTGTAACAACCTGACCAAATAAAGCCCAGCATACAGTGTATACAACAGAAACTCAGGCTCGACAGCCCAAAAATAAAAACATCAATGACATCTTAACCGGCCCAATGGCCCAACAACAATAATAAACAGCACAGCGGAAGACTTAATAACTCACAAAGACACTGTATGCGACACTGATGCAAACTATGGATCCAAGTCCTGTCCAAGGGATAACGCCGCAGCCTGTCTGGAATGCATCAAACCTGTACCACAAATAACTCATCCTACGGAATGAAAGCACGTAGGTGAGGGGTGAGGCCGAAGTGCTCACCGACGAAGGATAAACAATCAATATGCAACACTAAAATTACTCAAGTCAAAAACAGGCACAACAGCCAAACCAAAAGACTCGACCCAAAACCGGTCCAAGACCAAAAAGACTTAAACAAAATCCAATTTTCCAATTTTATCTTTCCGGGCCTCGTCACGGATAAGCTAGGGGTCAGACCTGGTTATCAACACATTTCGAGTGCCAGACCAAATCCAAGAGAACCCAGGGATCGACATCCCAAAAATACGAACCCAGGGAAAGACATCCCAAAAATAATCTCGGGATAGACATCCCAAGCATAGACATGCTTATCACAAGTAACCAAGGTCATGGCCACCACAAAACAGTCTTAAAGCATCGAGTCGTACCACTACTTACCACGTGACAATTATATTATTATCATTGAAATCAAATCACAGGGATCAACATCCCAAACCCAAAATACCGGGATAGACATCCCTATCCAAAATCAAGTATCGACATCCTGATCACAATTTATTATTTATTCCATTATACTTATGGCCAAAGACACGAAAATAAATATTCAAAACCCGACGTACGGGCATAAACTTCCCAAAAACCAAATCAAAATGCTGGGATAAACATCCCGACAACAATCACAACAAATGCAACAACCAACAGTGCAATAAACTACAAACACAATAACCGAGTAATACAGGCACATATTGAAGGAAATCCATCCTCACCTTGGCTGACTACTCAACTCCGGAGACAATGACCGGTACCAAGGCCGGCTCCTCGGGAAACTGCCCGATATCATAACCTATACAACAAAACAGTATACACTCACATAAGATGCACATAAGAGTATGTCATGATGCTAGTACTGCGAAATAATCCCATCTCGGTTCATACCCTTTATTATCATCTTTTACCGAAAATATTATACCGTACGTATATCCGAATATAATTTCGGTACCATACTTTAATTAGAACTCTTTTCAAAATATTTTCATAAATTAATTTATACTTTTCCAAAACAATAAACATCATTTTTTTTTCAGAAGCTATAACTTATATATATGTTTATCCCAAAATTATTTCCATAAAATGTTATACTTGCCAAAATATAATTACTAAATATTATTATTATTTTTTTAGGAAAACATTTTCCAAAGGTAGTTTCATAATTTTCTAGAAAAATAACAACATATATATGATTTTCCAGAATATATATAACATGCTGAAAACATAATAATAATTTTCAAAACAAAAATATTATTATCTTTAATTTCAAAGAATCAAGTATATATATACATTTATATATTATTTTTTTAAAACACCAAAATCCTTACTAATAGATTTTCTCAAAAATAATTACCATATTAAAATTTTCAGAAAATATACTTGATTTTATTTTATTTTATTTTATTTTTTTTATTATTATTTTTAATTGCGGACTGGGCCGAATAGTGTCAGCCCAGGCCTTGTACAGTGCAAGCCCACGCACAGGCCCAGCCACACAGCCCAAACCCCGGCCCATCAACACTGCGGCCCAGGCGCGCGTCCGGGTCAACCCGACCCAGAGCCACGACCCGCGGCGTGTAACGGGTCGAGCACACATCCGGGTTACCTTCACCCGTAGATGGCTCACCTCGGGTTTGCAGACGACGACGCATGCACGGAGGCGGTTGGGGTGGCTACACGTAGGCTGAGATCGACGGCTCGCTACCGATGTTGCCAAACACGGGTGGCTGCAGGCGGCGGTCGACGGTGACAGAGTGAGGAGGAGGCGGAATCGGCCGGCGATGGTCGCGTCTGGTCGGCGACGGCACGGGGGCGCGATGGTGAGGGTGGTGCCGGTCGTGGTGGAGGTGGTGGTGGTGAGGCGACGGTGGCCGGCGGCGGTGACTCCTTCTCCTCTCCCCTTTTTCTTTTTTTTTTTCTATTTTCTCACTTCCCTTCTTTTCCTCCCGATTTCCTTTTTTTTTCTTCTTTCTTTTTTTCTCTAATTTTTCTTCTCTGTTTTTCTTTCCCAGTTTCCCTTTTTTCCTTTTTTTTTTCTTCTCTCTTTTTTTTCCTTTTCTCTTTTTTTTTTTCTCTTTTTTTTCTCTCTTTTTCTCTTCTCTTCTTCCCCTTTCCCTTCCTCTTCACCAATTCCTGCTTTAAACTATTTTTTTTACTATTTGACATGTGAAGCTTCAATAATGCAGCTTGTCGGCATTATGGAGCGAGTCCGGTCCGGACCAAAAAATAACTGATACCCCCTTAGTTACTTTTCGGTGTGATTTTTCGAAGATTCCGGGACCCCAAAAATACCGACTTAGGCCCGAAAAATCCACGGAAAAATCGCGAGCGCGAGAAAACCCTCGGTTACGAAAAACGACGCTCGATTTACCTTGAATTAATTACCCAAGATTAATTCTTTCAGTAAATCGCTGTAAAAAGACTTTTACAGTCCCGGTAAAAATCCAAATTTTCACCCGGGTTGTTACACCAACCCAGAAGACGCGACCCGACCAGAAGGAACGGGTCGAACGCGGGTCAAGCGGGTCTGGTCACCTTTCTGCAGCGGCGGCCGCGACGACGAGGCGGGGCTGCGACAAGCAGGACGGCCACGGCTTGGCGAGACAAGGGCGACGTCGCGGTGGAGCTCACTGCTGCGGCTGTTGGTGGTTGTCACCGTCAGCGGCGCGGGGAAGCAGATCCGCGGGTCGCACGACGGGTCAACGGCAGCTGGCGGTGCGTCGGCAGGCGGAAAAGCACGGGGTCAGCGGCGGTCGAAAGGCGACGATGAGGGGAGCTCGATGGTGGCAGCGTTGTGTCGAGAGGCGGCGCGGAGACGCTGCGGGTGAACAGCAACCCAAGAGGGGAGGGTGACGATGAACAGTGTCTCTCTTTTTTTTTTCCATTTTTCTTCATTTTCTTATTTTCCTTTCTTTTCCTTCTATTTTTCTTTTCTTTTCCGATTTCAATTTTTTTTTCTATTTTTTCCATATTTTTCTTTTTCTCTCTCAATTTTTCTTTTTTTTCTTTCTTTTTTTTCTTTCCTTTTTCTTCTCTTTTTTTCCTCTCCTTTCTTCCTCTTCCTTACTCTCTTCCTGCTTTTATACACAAGCTTAGCCGCCATCAATAATGTAGGCGGGTCCGATCCGGATCAGAAAATAACTGATACCCCCTTAGTTATTTTTCCGTGGATTTTTCGGACCTAAGTTGGCTCAGCAATTCAATCAGGCAAAATAATCACAGAAAAACAAACACAGTATCATGTGCAACATATCAAAGGTTATCCATCCTCACCTTAGCCGATTTCCTACTCCTGAAAGTCCTCAAATTGTCCCGGCTCTGGTTCCTCGGGATACTGCTCGTTATCAGCTCCTAAATAGCAAACAATAACATATACTCACATAAGATGCACATAAATGCAAATGATGCTATACTGTAAAAATAAAACCTACACTGGTTCGTTTACGTCCCGGTGAAACCCCGTTATCATCATCATTCACCATTTATTATTCCTGTGTCAAAATATCATACTGTATTTATACCCGGTTATTATTCCAGTATATACTTTGATAATACCCTTTCCAAAATATTTCCATAAAAAATTATTGTTTATTATATCATATATTCTTTTCCATAAGGTAAAGTATCACCATAATAAATACTCACCAAATTATATACATATCAGAAAATACTTTCATATAATAAATTATGTCATTTAACCTAAATTCTCAAAATTATGTCATTTAATTTCTTTATGTTTTGGTTTTGTTAAACGAGTTTGTTTTTAATTTCTTTGTGTTTGATTTATATCCTTATTATTGATTTTTGTTCTGCTTTGAGGTGTTTTGTTTTTTCCGTTTAACATAAGATTTCGTAACATAAGAGTTTTGATTTAAAAAGAAAACTTGTTTTATTTATTCATAACAGCCTTACAATACAGAGAAGAAGTACTCTATTGAGTTACATGCTTCTCTAAGTCTTTTACAAGTTTTTGGATGTTTTTCACGTGAGGGAAGAGTTCCTCACACGCCAGTTCTATCTGCATCACCGCCGAGCTGACCTTCCTCAGTGAAACGTTCAGCTGCGATAGCGTCTGCAGTGGAGTGCTGCTTTCAGCCGTTGCTTTGCCCTTTCGAACATCAGCTTTTTTGCCAGCACGCTTCTTTCGCCGCCTTGGGGAGACGACCATGTGTTCTTTCAGACCGACGATGTTCGTCTTGAACCGCTTCTTTGGAGGTCCTTCATCGGAGCTTGTCGAGAAAGCAGTACCACCGATGTAGCTGTTGTCCTCGGAGTCTGAGGTGGTTCTTGATCTTAGTGGAGAGTCCATGGCTGAGAGTGATTATCTCAGTTATGAGGTTTGGTATTTATAAGCGGAGGAGATGTCGCTTAAGGGTATAAGCGGTATCTCATGTTGAGTTTGGACACATAACAGAGTGTGCTAGAAGCTTATCGTGGTAGGACAAACGGATAAGACTAGGAATTTTGAGGACGAAATTCTTTTTAAGGTGGGTAGACTGTAACAGCTCGGGTAAAAATTTGGATTTTTACCGGGACTGTAAAAGTCTTTTTACAGTGATTTACCGAATGAATTAATCTTGGGTAGTTAATTCAAGGTAAATCGAGCGTCGTTTTCTGTAACAGAGTCTTTTCCCGCGCTCGGGATTTTTCCGTGGATTTTTCGGACCTAAGTTGGTATTTTTCGGGTCCCGGAATCCTCAGAAAAATCACACCGAAAAATAACTAAGGGGGTATCAGTTATTTTCTGGTCCGGACCGGGCTCGCCTCATACGCAGACAAGCTACATTATTAAAGGCGGCGCAGCATTCACAGGTCACACAGTAAAAAAAAAACTGTATAAAAGCTGATCAGCAGGAAGGAAGGGAGAAGGAAGAGGTGAGGAAGAGAGGAAAAAAAAAAAAGAAAAAAAAAGAGAGGGAGAGAAAAAGAAAATAAATAAAAAAAAGAAGAGAAAAAAAAGAAGAAATAGAAATCGGAAAAAAAAAGAGAAGAGGGAAAATGGAAAAAAAGAGGAAGAAGAAAATAAAAGGAAGGAAAAAAAAGAGAAGAAAAATAAGGAAAAAAAATAAAGGAACTACTGGAAAAAATCAGAGAAAAAAGGAAGAGGAGGAAGAAGAAGCACAGTAGCCACCCGCCACGATCACTGTTCACGTGGTAGCGTTCACCGCCGTCTCGTGCTCCACCGCCATCGCCAGGAGAGTCGCCGCGCCGTCGCGACCTCAACGGCGCTGCCTCCGCCTGTTGCCGCCGCCAGACGCCCCTGCGGGAGCCGTTGACCCGCGACAGAACCCGCGGATCCGCCTTCCTTTTGCTCGCGTCGCACGAGCCACCACCGCCGCGTCGCCAACCCAGCAGCCGCGCCTTGCACTCGCCGCTCGCGTCTCCTCCCCGCGCTCGCCTCGCCGTCGTTCCGCCGTTGCAAGGTGAGCAGATTGTGAGACCCGTGGGTTGCGACGACCCGTTTCCTTCGGGCAGGTCGCGAACCTGGGTTTTTATTAGTGGGCTGATGTTTGGGTTGGGTTGGATGGGTTGGTACTGGGCTGGGCATGGGCTCACTATTCATGGCCCAGTCCAGAATTAAAAAAATAATAAATATATATATATATATCTGTATATATAATTCTGGTATTTAATTTTCAAAAAAATATATATTCACTTTGGAAAAATTATGATCAAATTAATTCTGGTATTTTGAGGAAAATATAAATATATATATTTTGATAAAAAAATTAAGTGATGTTTTGAAAAAAATATTATTATTTGGAAAAAAATATGTATACCATGGAAATAATTTCTGGAAATTTTACACATATGTTATTTTCCCAGGAAAATAATGGTAACTGGTGCCTTTTGGAAAATGTGTAATTATGGTATACAAAAGTAATGGTTTTGAAAATATATAGTTACTTTGATATATAATTGTTAGGAAAAGTATTTTACCTTTGGAAAATATAAATATGTATATTTATAATTCGTATTTATTTTCAGAAAAATAAATTTATATAATTATATTTACTGGAAATATGGTTTTCCAATATAATAACATTTGGTAATTATATTTTGGAAAGAAATATATTTTATGGAAATAATTTCGAGAAAAATACACATATATGATATAATTTCTAGGAAAATTATATTGTTATTATTTTGGAAGACAAAGTATAAATACTCTATAAAAAAATATTTAAGGAGAATTTTAAGTAAAGTATGGTACCGAAATTATATTCGGATATACGTACGGTATAATATTTTCGGTAAAAAATGATAATAAAGGATATGAACCGGGATGAGATTATTTCGCTGTATTGGCATCATGGCATACACTTATGTGCATCTTATGTGAGTATATGTTGTTTTGTTGTATAGGTTTTGATATCGGGCAGTTTCCCGAGGAGCCGGCTTTGGACCGCTCATTGTCTTCAGAGTTGAGTAATCGGCTAAAGTGAGGATGGATTTCCTTCAATATGTGCCTGTATTACTCGGTTGTTGTGTGTGATGATTGTTGCACTGCTGAATGATGCATTTGCTGTGATTTGATTCGGGATGTTAATCCCAGTGCCATGATTTGATTTTGGAATGTTTATCCCCATGATTTAGTTTTGGGATGTTTATCCCCGTACATTGAGTTTTTGGATATTTATCACTATCTCTTTTTGGTATAAATTATAATGGATTAAATAATAAATTGTGATAAGGATGTCGATCCTTGGTTTTGGATTGGGATGTCTATCCCGGTGTTTTGGTTAGGGATGTTGATCCCTGAGACTTGGTTTTGAATAATGATAATATAATTATCACGTGGTAATTAGAGGTACGACCGGATGGTTTGAGACTGTTTTGTGGTGGCCATGATCTGGGTTACTTATGATGGGCATGTTGATGCCGGTTTGATTGGGATGTTGATCCCTGAGTTTGATATTGGGATGTTGATCCCGGGTTCTTTTTGATCTGGCACCAGGAACAGGTTGATAACCTGGTACGACCCAAGCTTATCCGTGGCGGGGCCCGGAAAGATAAAATTGGAAATTGGATTTTTGTTTAATTCTTTTTGGTCTTGGACCAGTTTTGGGTCGTGTCTTTTGGTTTGGTATAATTTGGCGGTTTTTGCCTGTTTTCGGGCTTGAGTAATTTCTAGTGTTGCATATTGCACGTGTTTACTAAGGCTGGTAAATACGGGTCGGGGCGTTTCAATTTTACTCCCGGTTCGCGCAATTCGATTTAAGTTAAACACCAAAACCCCCAATTCTACTTCTCAATTCAATTTTGAGTTAAATATTTTACACCCAAAACCCACCAATTCTTTTTCTTGTCTCTCTCAATCTAATGGGTTACAAAGACGATCCGTAATCTCCATCTTTCCTATGAACTAAGATTTTACCATTAATCCCAACATCTGATGCATTTTGAAGTAAAAGAAATTAATTTGGGCTGATGAGCAGGTACCACGACGACGATGGAGAGCCCTTGATGGACTATTATGATGTTAGCGGGCAGTCTCCGGAGCCTCGCCAGGACAATCTCCTTGACGATGACGCCTTGGAGGACGAGAATGTCGATTGGGACCGAGAGAGATCGAGCACGCCACTCTACGAGCCCGATAAGGTCGGGAAGCTGCGGAAGAGCCTGGTGAAGAAGGGCGACAACGGAGGTGGAGGAGATTCGGGGCAGGTTCCCAGAGCAGGAACTAGTGGACGGTGAGGGTGTGGAGGAGGAGGAGATTTGAGGGAGAGGCGAGGAAGAGAAAGATACAACAAATTTTTTGAAACAGATGCATGAATACCTTTTGCTCACACATTCTTTTTGTTCTTTGCCGTTGGGAATTAATTTTCGTTTGATGCTTTCAACTTATACCTAGTTACAATGTAAGTTTCTTTCTCATTTAGTTTTTCTATGAAATCAGGTCAAAGAGAATTCTGAATTTAGCTACTGGTACTAGGTTGTTGCAGATGCTTCTTCCCTTTTCGGAGCTTTTTGCTTCAGAAAAGATGCTTACCCATTTATTTCTTTTCAAGTAAACATTATGAATTTTAGTGATTCTTCAATTGGTTGGAGATGTTCCTTTTGACAGAAAATGGTGCTTTATGCAGCTGACCTTGATCAACAGAAATCACTTCTCTTGTTTGATTCTTGTTAGACCAAGTCAAATTGGATTTCTAATGTGGGAAAATTTGCTAATGGTTTTTTTGATGCAGGAAGATTTTTTTCCCACAAAAGTTTCTCTAATAGCAATTGAATTGTGATTTGTAAATCTTTTCAGAAACTGGTTCTTTCTTTAACTCGAATCAAATTGGGTGAACCGGGAGTAAAATCGGGCCAACCAACCGGTATTTCTATTAAAAAATATTAAAATAATTTTCGTAATTTTAGAAATTAAAATTCTAGAAAAAATAGGTGGTCCCACTATTTTTACCACTTGGTTCCAATAAAATTCGGACGCGTGTCAAGTGGACTCGGGTAGATGGCCACGTCATCATCCGGGCTGCTCGAGGTACATTAAAAAGGACAAAAACTGAAACTCGGGGTATATAAAAGGGACATAAAAACTCCCGAGTACACAAACGGGACAAATGCGAAACTCAAGGCACCAAAAAGATGTTTGACCCCTAGAGGAAACGTTGTTGATTTTTCAGTTTCTACCAATGCACGACACAAGTCATCAGTCGTGGATGGATTCTTCATATTTGGATAACTGAGTACATCAATCCTATAATGCTCAATTCACTTGGATTTTCTCTTGTTCTGTAAAATCTTGAGGGTAGAACTGCTTCATAAGCTTGCATATGTCACCAAGACTGAACGAGTTATAAGCACTTGTAGGATCACTGTACTTAGACAAGAAGTTCAGTTGCTTGCTCATCTACTATTCAACTCTTCCAGTTGGTCATCAATGGCAGCTGTAAATATATTAATGTGATAATGATGCTCAACTATGACATTATCTTTATAACGCCGAGACCGAATAATGCCAGAGAAATACGCATCCATGTCTGGAACTTCAATATTTTTACTATTGCAAAATGTGGTCACCTCTTTTAAAAGGCAATCCCAACCATCATTTCTTAACTTCCGGATTAACTTTTTGGTTCTTGATACCAATTGCATAGCATTTAGTATGTCTTGAGAATTTTTTTTCAATGCTTGGCAAAGATCATGCGTGATTCCCATAATTTCCTTCATCATCAGCATGTTAAAAAAAAAATTAAATGATTTTAGGCATTTGATAGCAAAAGTAGCATCCTCATGTTGAGAAGATGTAGATCCTTTAATGGCAATGTTCTTGAGAAATTTGCAAGTGGCACTGCATATGTTTAAAAGACTGCAAATTGAATTAAAATGAGAATTCCATCTGGTATCACATGGACGTTGTAAAGTACCAATTTGGTTGATTCTTTTTCCTATATCAAGCTCATCATTTGAAACTGATTGTTCAATCTCAGCTTCCCTCAAAGCATGTAATTCATCTTTGTGCTTAGGAGAACTAGAAACGATGCTGACAGTAAACGAAAAATTTTGAAAGAAGGTATGAATATCAGCTACTTCTTTAGCTGCAACAACAAGAGCTAACCACAACTACTGAGCCAAGCGATGAACATAGTATTCATATGGACAATCTTGAAGGAACAATGCTTGTAATCCATTCCATTCTCCATGCATATTGCTAGCTCCATCATAACCTTGACCTCTAATGTTTTGAACATCAAGTCCATGAAGAGGTAAAACAGTGCAAATCTCTTTCTAAGAGTTAAAGCAGTTGTATCTTGTATATGCACTATATCCAAGAATCGTTCTCGAATAAATCCTTCTTTGTCCACAAATCTATAACAATAGCCATCTGTTCTCTCTTGATTCATCACGTGCCTATTCAATAATTAAACAAAATTTTGCAGTGGCAATCTCAGTATGAATTATTGCTTGCACATTTTTAGCAAAACATTGCAAAATCTCCTTTTGAATGTCGGGTGCTGCATGAATACTATTTTGTGGGGCATTACCAAAAACAACTGCACTTGCTCATTATACGATGCCAAAAGTTGAATCATTTCAAGAAAATTACCTCGATTTTTAGATTCTGATTGTTCATCATGTCCTCTGAAAGCACAAGCTTGGAATATAAGCCATCTGACAGCATCTATTGACGTTTAAGCCGCAAGTGATTTTTTGCAACTTCTTGTGAAGTTTGCTTCTCCAGAAGTCTTTCAATACAAGAATCTTGGTTTTCTAAATTTTCGAAGCATTCAACGGTAGAGTTGTGAACTGAGTTTGGACCTTTTCCTATATGTGATAAAAATGCACAATCTTCTCCACTGTTAACTCTCTTCCAACTGTTAAAACCTTTGACTGTATGTTTCCCACTTTGCTTGGCAAAATGATAACATGGAAAACAATAAGCACTATCTGTCTTCCGAGAATATTCTAACCAAGGAATGCTTGTAAACTAATGAGCTTGAAACCGATGAGTATGTTTTGTCTTTGATAATGGACACTCATCCAAGATAAGTTGATATGGTCCCATCTTAATATACGCCTGTTAATTTCGTCTTGTTGACTTACAGGATAATTCCAAAATGGAAGACGCCGACCTGGATCTCGCTCTAGTGAAGTAATATAAATATTCTTATCTTCCACTCTTCGAAATTTAGTAGGAGGTTGCTCAGAAATACTCGAAATTTTTTCATAAGTTAAAATTTCTGGTTGTTCCGGTGTTGGTGCACCAACGCTAGACATAGGGTCATTGGATTCTTGATCATCTAATTCTTTCGTCTTAAAGTATGAAGCAATAGTTCTCCTTTTGGACATATTTTTTCTAAAATAGGTATCAAATACTTTTTTATTATGCTAGAAGAAGTTTATTAGACAATAAAAAATATAAAAATTAAAAATTATTACTATTATATTTTATAAATTTCAATTTTTTTAATAGAAAAAGAGCATAGCATTAAACAGAACTCAACCAGATATGATGTTCGTAATAAAAAATTATATAAAAGGTAAATTGTAATCGATTAATTTCTTAATAGTCAGCGACACACTATATGTAATAATAATAATAGCAAAAAAGAATTTAATTAACTTAAGTTTGACAAGATATCATTGGAACAAAGGATTATTATCTTTTCACATTAAAAAATACAAAAATACTTTTAAAAAGTATATAGTATTTATTTTATAGTCCTCAAACTATTTAAAATTTAGAAAACCCTCTTAAGGATTTGTTTAGTTTGTTTATGTTCGATAGAAACTGCCTAAACAAATGTTATTTATCAGAAATATAACTCTTTGTTAGAATTTAAAAAGGTGATAACTTCTGTGCAACCCCATGTTTTGGGTGTAAGCTTACAAACTTTAAGTGGCAACACATTATTGGATTACTTAGGTATTATTTTTTTATATTTAAAATTAAGAAAATAATTTTAATATATTTAAAAAATTAAATAGTATTTATGTTTTAATCCCCTAACTTATAGAAATTATAAAATTTTCTTGTGTAGTTTCACATGTCTGATATCCGTTAAAAAAACTTTGCAATCAAGTTCTATTTATCTAAAACATTTAAATTTTTTAAAAAAGACTTCTTCTTACATTATAATTTCCTTATCCATCCACAAAAGCATGATTTGATTATCAGGTCTCGCCCAATGCCTCATACATTTAAAACAACACCTTGAATGTGGAAGAAACCTTAAAAAAAAAATATTACTATAACTACAAATAATTACAAGATCACCATTAATATTTTTTTGCACATAAATCAACAGTAATATTTAATAGAATGGTAGAATTTCATTGATGTAAAATCAAGAGATTATATCATTGAGTGCGAACTGCCAACATAGGAAAGTCTTGAAGAAAAAAGTTTCTACTTAGGCAAGTTTTGGCATACTAAACAGCTTCGTGTTCCACTCTGCATTTCATTTGGTATGCATAAACCTGAGCGTAGGTTGGTAACTAAGGATGGAATTTCTATTTGCAGAATCCCCAGTAGTGCTTGTGCATTATTAATCGCATGTATGGCCACAAAGCTGTCAGAATAGAGATCCACATCAAGGAAACCTGAAGAGGATGCAAAATTGAGATCAAATAGAATGGCCCTTGCTTCTGCACAATCCAAGGAAAGTTGAGACGGAAGTTAATCTAAAATTAACCCGGAGAAATTAGCAGAAAACTAAAAGTTTTTTTTTCTCAACATGATTTATTGAAGATTATAAATTAACACTCCTAAAAAAAATTAGCAGGGTATCAATAATCATATACAATTTGTTTTTCTAATTAGGATATGAATAGTACATCAAATTAATAATAAAAATAGAGAAGATTTCTATATAAAAAAAGAAAAAGAAAAAAAAAGAAATAATAATATAAAATTAAAAATTAAAAATGTGTCACAAAAAAATAATAATTAAACAAGTGATTATAAAAAATATAAAAGTTACAAATTAAAAAATGCAAATATTAGGGAATAATTAAATAGAATATGATATATACAAAAATGAAATCTACATAAAAGATGAAAAATATCTAATAAATTAAATAGAAAAACTATCCTTATAATGCTTTCTAAAACTTAAACTAATATTAAAAGAGGAAGAAACAAAAAATTAAAAATTATTATAAAATTTTAAAAAATATATCATGTTTTTTCAAAAAAATTACTAAAATGAATATAAACTCCATAGAATGGAGGTAAAGCCAAAAAATTAAAGATGGAGATATAAGTGTGTAGAAAAAATAGTATTATATACGATATAATTATTTATGTTATTTTTTATAAGATATGATTTTTTAAAAGGTTAATGTTGATTTACTTCTTATAAATCAAAATTTCTTAAATTGTTTATATTTTTTTAAAAAATTATATTAATCTTTTCATTTATATTTCTTCATTTTTAACCTAGCTTTCTATTTTTATTATTAATTTGGTGTACTATTCATATCCTAATTAGAAAAACAAATTGTATATGATTGTTGATTGAAGTGCCCCGACCCGTATTTACCGTACACAGTAAACACAAGTCGGAACTGTGACAACCCAGCCCAACAAGGCCTAGCATACAGTGTAAACAACCATAACTCGGCCCAACGGCCCAAAATAATACAACAACATAAGTAACAAATCCGGCCCAATGGCCCAATAATAGCGAAAACATTGCACAGCGGAAGACTTAAATAACTCACTAACACTGTATGCGACACATGCAAACTATGGATCCAAGCCTGTCCAAGGGATAACGCTGCAGCCTGTCTGGAATGCACCAAACCTGTACAACAAATAACTCATCCTACGGGATGAAAGCCCGCAGGTGAGGGGTGAGTCCGAAGTGCTCACGACAATGGAAAGACGATCAATGTGGACACTAAAAATTACTCAAGGTCAACCAAACCAAAAGACCCGATCCAACATCGGTCCAAGACCAAAAAGACTCAAATAAAATCAATTATCCAATTTTATCTTTCCGGGCCCCGTCACGGATAAGCTAGGGTCGTACCAGGTTATCAACCTGTTCCTGGTGCCAGATCAAAAAGAACCCGGGATCAACATCCCAATATCAAACTCAGGGATCAACATCCCAATCAAATCGGCATCAACATGCCCATCACAAGTAACCCAGATCATGGCACCACAAAACAGTCACAAACCATCCGGTCGTGTGTATAGAATAGAAAGTCGGGCTCAACAACCCATACTAAAAACAGTAATAACAACTCAACCGGCCCAATGGCCCAACAATAATAAAACAGTGCACAGCGGAAGACTTATGAAACTCACATAAACACTGTATGCGACAGATGCAAATTATGGATCCAAGCCTGTCCAAGGGATAACGCTGCAGCCTGTCTGGAATGCACCAAACCTGTACAAGGAACAACTCATCCTACGGGATGAAAGCCCGCAGGTGAGGGGTGAGTCCGAAGTGCTCACGACAATGGAAAGACGATCAATATGTACACTAAAAATTACTCAAGGTCAACCAAACCAAAAGACCCGACCCAAAATCGGTCCAAGACCAAGAAGACTCAAATAAAATCAATTATCCAATTTTTATCTTTCCGGGCCCCGTCACGGATAAGCTAGGGTCGTACCAGGTTATCAACCTGTTCTTGGTGCCAGATCAAAAAGAACCCAGGGATAGACATCCCAAAAATAACAAACTCAGATATCAACATCCCAATCAAACCGGCACCAACCAGCCCATCACAAGTAACCCAGATCATGGCCACCACAAAACAGTCTCAAACCATCCGGTCGTACCTCTACTTACCACGTGACAATTATATTACCATCATTAAAAACAAACCGTAGGGATCGACATCCCTAACCAAAATCCCGGGATAGACATCCCATCCAAATACCAAGGATCGACATCCTTGTCACAATTCATTAATTATACCATTACTCTTAATCCGAAAAAAACACAGAAAATCAACACGGGATAAACATCCCAAAAATACCCAACAAGACTCCGGGATTAACATCCCGAACCAAAACACAGCAAAAGCACATTCGACAATACACAATCATCAAAACATGATAATCGAGTAATATAGGCACATATTGAAGGAAATCCATCCTCACCTTGGCCGATTACTCAACTCCGGAAAATACTGACCGGTCCGACGCCGGCTCCTCGAGAAACTGCCCCGATATCAAACCTATACATAAAATAATATATACTCACATAAATGCACATAAGAGTATGTCATGATGCCAACTACGAATTAATCCCATCCCGGTTCTTATCTGATATTATTATTTCTTATCGAAAATAATTTTCCGAACGTATTTCCGAATATAATTTCGGTACCATACTTTAATTAAAACTCTTTTCAAATTATTTTCATAAAATAATTATAATTTCCCAAAATAATAAACTCCATAATTTTTCCAGAAAAATAACAACCTTTTTATAATTTTCAGAAAATGTTTATCTAGTATTTATCTTTTTCCAAAATATACATAATAATATTTTCCAACACCAAAATTATAATTACCTTTAATTTTCAAATACATATTTATACACATATACCATAATCATAATTTTCCAGACTAAAATAGTATGCATATTAATTTTCCAGAATTTATTTCAAGGTACATATATATTTTCCAATTAATAATAGTTTCCAAAACAAAACTTAATTATTTACTAAAGTATATACATTTATATTTTCTTCAAAATACCAGAATTAATAAGATCATAATTTTCTCAAGGTAATTATATAATTTTTTTTCAAAAATTATAAACCAGATAAATAAATACCTATATATATATATATATTTATTATTTCTTTTTTTTTTTAACTGGACTGGGCCATGAACAGTAAGCCCATGCCCAGCCCAGAACAGCCCAACGGCAAGCCCAAGATCAACCAAACAAGCACAGCCCATTAACCCAGACTGAAACCCGCGACCCGGCAAACACACGGGTCAACGGATCCGGATGCTCACCTCGGGTTGACGGCTGAGACGGCGGTGGAAGGCGCGAGGAAGGGCGACGCAGCATCAACGACGACACGAGGGCGACTCCAAGGCGGCGGCAAACTGAGCGCGGCGACGGCAGGGGCTGAGCAGGAGCGGCTAAGGCACAACCCGCGGGTTGCACGACGGGTCAATGGTTGTTGGCGGCGCGTCGACGGACGAAACCGGCAGGAGGCGACCGGGTCTTGATGGCGACGGCGAGACGAGGCCAACGGTGGCGGTGGTGCAGCGAACGGATGACCGGAGCTCTTCGAGGTGAACAGTAACCGGCGGAAACCAAGGTGACGGTACTGTTCATTTTCTTCCTTTTTCTATTTTTCTGATTTCTCTTTTCCTCTTCTTTTTTTTTATTTTCATTTTCTTCCTCTCTTCTTTTTTTTTTTCCTCTGTAATCTTTTTCTATTTTTTCTATTTTCTCCATTTTTTCTGATTCTTCTCTTTTTTTTTCCTGATTTTTTTTTCTTTTTTTTTCTTCTTCTTTTTTTTTCTTTCCTTTTTCTTTTCTCTCTTTTTTTTCTTTTTCTCTCCTCTTTTTTTCTTCCTTTCCTGCTTCCTTCCGGTTCTCCTCTTCATCTGTTTTCTTTTTATAAACTGAAAGATGAACTACTATCCATGTGAAACAATAATGCAAATCCGTCTGTATTACGGGCGAGTCCGATCCGGACCAGAAAATAACAGATACCTCCTTGGTTATTTTCCGGTGTGATTTTCCGAGAAATTCCGAAACCCGAAAAATGCCAACTTAGGTTCAAAAAATCCGCGGGAAAATCACGAGCGCGGGAAAACCCTCGGTTTCGAAGAACGACTCCCGATTGACCTTGAATTAATTACCCAAGATTAATTCAACAGTAAATCACGGTAAAAAGACTTCTACAGTCCGGTAAAAATCCAAAATTTTACCCTGGTTGTTACATTGATACCCTGCTAAATTATTTTTAGGAGTGTTAGTTTAAAATTTTCAATAAATCATGTTGAGAAAAGAAAAACTTTTAGTTTTTAGCTAATTTCTCCGGGTTAATTTTAGATTGACTTCCGTCTCAACTTTCCGTAGATTGTGCAGAAGCAAAGGTCATTTTATTTGGTCTCAATTTTGCATCCTCTTCAGGTTTCCTTGTTGTGGAATTCTAATCTGACAGCTTCGCGGCCATACATGCGATTAATAATGCACAAGCACTACTGGGGATTCTGCAAATAGAAATTCCATCCTTAGTTACCAACCTACGCTCAGTTCGGTTTATGCATACTAAATGAATTGTAGAGTGGAACACGATGCTGTTTAGTATGCCAAAACTTTCGTAAGTAGAAACTTTTTTCTTGAAGACTTTCCTATGTCGATTGTGCAGTTCACACCGGTGTAGTTAGACCCGGACCGGCTCAAATGGTTGAACCCGATTATCCGTGACCCGGTTGGTTTTCTGGGTCAATAAGTTCTTTGTTAATTTCTAGTTGAACCCGAGTTTGACCACCTTTTACCCCGGAAAACCGCGACCCGATAGCCCGACTAGGTCAACCTCCGGTCCGATTTTAACTACATTGGTTCACACTCAATGATGTAATCTCCTGATTTTACCATCATTGAAAATCTACCATTCCAAAATATATTACTGTTGATTTATGTGCAAAAAAATATTAATGGTGATCTTGTAATTATTTGTAATTATAGTAATATTTTTGTTTTAAGGTTTCTTCCATTGTTGCTTTAAATGTATGAAGCATTGGACGAGACCTGGTAATCAAGTCATGGTTTTGTGGATGGATGAGGAAATTCTAATGTAACAAGAATTTTTTATTTTCAAATTTAAATGATTTAGACAAATAGAACTTGATTAGAAGGTTTTTTAACGGACAACAAACAGGTAAAACTACAAAGGAAAATTTTATAATTTCTACAAGTTAGGGGGATTGAAACATAAATACTATTTAAATTTTTAAAGATATTAAAATTATTTTGTTTGGTTTTAAATATAAAAGGATAATATCTAAATAATTCAATAATGTGTTGCCACCTAAGGTTTGTAAGCTTACACCCAAAATATGGGGTTGTACAATAGAAGCCACCGAACATATTATGAACCAAGCGTAGAAACATTAATTTGAAGATAAGAGTATTATATATATGGAGATTATCTTCCTCTTTTTAGCTTTTTTTAAAAAAAACTTTTAAGATATATATGATGTTAAATTCAAATGAAAGTTATGGAAAACAAATTTTCATTTGCCACTTGATGCATTATCTTGAAATTATTCATGAGTAAATCATAAATTCATATAGAAATTTACGATTATTTTCCTTTTTTAGGAATATTAGATATTTCATATTTAATTTAGGAGTTGTCAAGAACAAGATGATTTAATCTTGATTGCATGTTATTATCTAATTTATATATTTGTAGAATATAATTCATGGCCATGCTATTGGCTAATTCCAATTTGATGCATATTCTTCCCATTTATACATTTTATTCTCACATATGGTATTTTACTCTTTCTTTTTTTGCCGAGTATGGTATTTTATTCATAAAGATATGGATGGATTGTTTTTTAATTTACAATCATGCATAGCAGAATTTCCATACTATCATCTTGTTTCCTTTTTGAATAATGAATAAAGACATATAAAGATTCATTATACTTGTTTCCTTTTTGAATAATGAATAAAGACATATAAAGATTCATTATACATTGTATTTATCCTAAAAGATATGGGGTTATTCTATCTTGTGCCCTAGGGGCACATGATAAGCCACTAAATAAGTAAATGAATTCCCACAATTAATGAATATCATTCTCCTAGTGACCGAAATAACCATCTAATTGAATTAATCACACAGCACAATCATTGTTTATGAAAAAGTTATTTCAGTCACTAACAAAATGATATTTATTAATTGTGGGAATTCATTTCAAGATAGAACCAAAGATATGAATGAACTCTTTTTAAGTTTACAAACATGTATGGATAAACTTCCATACTATCATATTTGTTTCCTTTTTTAAAGATGAATAAAGATATATAAAGATTTAGTATACATGTTCTCAACCAAACAATTTTGTTAGACGTTTTTTTATGAATGATGCATTAGCTTTCATTGACCATTTGAAGAGCGTACAACATGAGCAGCTAGCTCTAAAATATGTACATGGGGCCTCTTTCACAAAGATGCGAAGAGTAGGATCCGCCCTGGCTAGCTTAGCTATGGCATGTGCCACTTTGTTTCCTTCCCTTCTAACATGCGAAAATTCAAAGAGTCTGAAATTAAGAGATAATAGTCCTACATCAGCAACCAGCATATTGAAATAAGAATATGATGAAGGTTGTAGCTATAGTTGATTGATGAGAGGCAGACAATCAGAATCGAAAACCACGTCTTGAAATCCCAGATCAAGGGTTGTCTCTAGAGCAAACAAAGCGGCTTTGACCTCAGCTATTTCTGGAGAAGTGCACATCTGCAAAACTGAATAACCTGCAGCCAACACATCCCCTGCAACATCTCGGGCCACAAAGCCTAAATCCCACGAAGTTTCCTTTATAAGCCCAACATCCGAATTCATCTTAATTACCAATACCAGGGGGAGGTCGCCATGTCTTACGAAGCAGCGGGCGCACAATCCTTGGGGGTTGAGAGCTTTACTGATTAGCCTGGTCAAAAGCAGATAACATCGTTTGCATTATCTCCAAAATTAGAGCAGGTAATAGCCTATTTCCTTTGAAAATACCATTGGTTTTTGGAAAATCAGATCCCCCAAGCAATCATGATCACTCTCCGAATCAGTGACTCCTCATGTTGCATTAAAAGAAATTGGACCAGGTATGGCACATGACAATAAAAAAGGGGCGTCATTACTGAAGCAATGTCCGAGCAACTCCACACAGCCTTAGAATTCAAATACCCGAGCAATAGGTGGTCTAGATCCTCAAACATGCCATCACACCGATCACAGCCAGTATCACAGTTCACTCTCCTTCGTGTGAGCTTGGCCCAAGTAGGAAGAATATTCTACGTAACCCTGCACCAGAAATGAATGACCTTAGGGGGAAGGTTTAGGGACCAGATCTATTGCCATTTGATCCCTTGTGTACCATCACTAGGCCCTGCCGTAACCATCCCCCCTTTCTTATCCTCAAAGGCCACCCAATAGGCGCTTCGAATCGTAAATTCCCCGCTGGTTGTAAAGTGCCAAACCATCATATCCGCTCTAGGAAATTTGCTCAGAGGGATACACTTTATCTGGGCTCCTTCAAAGGGATAGAAAACTGCATCGATCAGCCCTGCATTCCATTCCATAGAGTCATGCAGCATCAGCTCCGATACTGTAGCATCCGGGCCTAGAAACTTCATAGGAGACCAAACCTTACACCCATTTTGGTCCGATAGCCACTTATCTCAACCAGATTTTGATAGCCTCCCCACTGCCAACTCTCCATCTTAAGCCCTTAACCAACAGGTCCCGACCATGAAGGATGCTACGAAAGGTGTAACTCTGCCTGACATGCTTTTGAGCTTGAAGGACCGACGTATTGCTATAATATTTAGCCTAGAGCACCCTGGAAATTAAGGACCTATTATCTTGCAGCAACCTCCAACATTGTTTTGCCAACAATGCTTGATTAAAACATAGCAAATCCCGAAATCCCATTCCTCCTTGCTTCCTTTGGGTGCACAATCTCTCCCATCTCATCCAATGTATCCGACGCTCCTCTTTTCACTGGCCCCACCAAAACCGAGCTATAATTGCCTCAATTTCCTTGCACACTGAGACCGGAATTTCAAAGCATTGCATGAGATGTGTAGGAATAGACTGCACAACAGCTTTGATTGGAACTTCCTTCCCTGCGATTGATAAGGACCTCTCCTTCCACTACTTCAATTTCTTCCGGATTCTATCTTTAAGCATTACAAACACTTGCTTTTTGGACCTCCCCAAAATCGTGGGCAAACCAAGATACTTCTCATGAGACTCTACTGCCTTAACTCCAAACCTCTACTCAAGCAATAATTGTGACTCTTGCGGTACATTGCGGCTAAAAGAGATCTCAGATTTTATCCAAGTTGATTTTTTGCCATGAGGAAAGTTCGTATAGTTCAAGAATCCTCTTTATAGCATCAACTTTTGGGACAGTAGCCTGAACAAAGAGGATGCTACCATCTGCAAAGAAATAATGAGAGACACTGGGTGCTCGCCTACAAACACTCACACCATGTAACTCCTTCCTCCTTTTTGCTAGCTGTATCAATTTTTACAAGCTTTCTGCACATACTAAAAAAAGATAAGGCGAGAGCAGGTTCCCTTGACGGAGACCCCTTGATGGGGAGAAAAAATCAGAGGGGTTCCCATTCACACGGACAACAAAGGAAGCAGTTGTAACACAACGCATAATTAGACCAACCAAATCAGAATGGAAACCAAAACTCAGCAAAGATTGCTCAAGAAAATCCCACTCTACCCTATCATATGCCTTGCTCATATCCAATTTTAGTGCCATATAACCTTTCTTTCCAAAAACTCTCTTTTTCATGTAGTGAAAGGTCTCAAAAGCAACTAAAGCATTATTGGTAATGAGCCTACTGGGAACAAAAGCACTCTGGGAGGGGCTAATTATTTGTGGTAAAATAATTTTCAGGTGGTTTGTTATAGTTTTGGTGACCAACTTGAACACAACATTGCATAGGCTTATAGGTCTACAGTGTTCAGGTGACTCCGGCTTGGGAATTTTGGGGATCATGACTATGTGGGTACTGTTGATATCAGTAGGTGACACTTTGTTATTCAAAATATCCAACAATAATGCTATCACATCAGGACCTATAATATGCCAATAACGTTGGTAAAATAAAGCAGACATACCATCGGGTCCCGGGGCTTTTGTGGGATGCATCTGCCCTACAGCTTCCTTGACTCCAATGGAGACAAAGGTCTCATCAACATGCCATTCATCTCGTCCATTACTCAACGCTCGAGAAGGTTTGCTACATTAGTCACTTCGGTGGCGGAAGTTGAAGAGAACAAAGTCTGGTAGTACTGAGCCACCACCCGGCAGATACCCTCATGACTGAATTGTAGTTGCCCCGCTGCATCATTAAGGCCCGAATAGTGTTTCGTTTTTTTTCCTGTGATAGGCCTTTTGGTGAAAGAAACTTGTGCTCCCGTAACCACGTAACCTTAGACTGCTGCTGCCACATTTGTTCCTTAGGCCATTAATAAATTTTCAATCTCCATGGCTACCTCATTGCATTCTGCCAGCCTAGCCGAGGTGTGTGTACCTGCCTGCAGCCTTTCCAGTTTCTTAGACAACTTCTTGAGCTGAACATTCACATTACCGAAACTGGCCTTATTCCAGCTCCCCAAGGTAGCCGCACAATTCTCCACCGAATCTCTAAAGCCTGCTGTAGTATTGGAGACACAATTCCAGGCTTGCTTAATAACCTCCTCACATTCTTGATGCCCTGCCCACATCGACTCAAATCCAAATAACCGAGGTGACCGAGAACACAACTGTTGTCTGCTACCCGTTCGAATGAGGATCGGGTGGTGGTTAGATCGTAGCTTGCGAAGGTGTGTGACGATGAAATTCTCAAACATGTATCACCACCTAAGGTTCGCTACGAATTTGTCCAACCTTTCTTGAAGCCACACCTCTCCCTGCCTCATTTTAATCCAGGTAAACGAATTGCCTTCATAACCCAGGTCCTCAAGTCCGGCCTGTGAATACCCGACCCAAAATCACTTGGGCCTATTCACCTATTCCTTGACCTTCTTCCTCGGGTCAATCCCATGTCAATGGAGTCTCCACCCAAATTTTATTAAGGAAAAAACTTGGGAAAAACCTTCAAATGACTCCTTTAGGCAACATGGCCATGGCGAACCAAAGACATGGGATCGGGGGTTCGTCACGGATGGGAAGGTGTTAGGCACCCATCCGTGTTGGGTCGAAACCTTGTGCAATTGAAGAGTACAAGTATGCCTTGTGCAAGTGTGCAAGTGTGGAAACAATTCACATAAAAATAACAAAATTGAATTGGAGGGAAAGGAGATGAAGGTTTGGAATAAAAAGGGAAAATAAAAATATTTGGGCTTGAGTCTCTACCACTAGAGCCCACCTACGTACCCCGGTGACTAGGTTCAAAGCCCACGTAGTTCTTGTCATGGCATCGCAACAATCACATAATCAACAAAAGCATAATCAAATCATCAGTAAGTATTAATTAATAGCATGCGCAATTAAAAGGGGTAGAACACTTATCTCGATTATTGGACAGAATCTATGGTCGTCTTCTACTGGATTTTGGACAATGCAAACGGCTGATTCAGCTTCTGCTCTCAGCAAAATAGTTGTATCTCTTCCTTTTAGCTTTCCAGAGAGTCCAAGATCACAGAATCCGACTTCTAGAATCCGAGATATGAATTATTTTCTGAGGCTACTCGCATCAGGTCCTTCTATCTGGATTTCTCACCCTCTTGGTCCCGGATTGCTTTTGATTGCTTCACCCTCTTGATCTTCTCCTATTGGCTTCCTTCTTAATGCTTTCCCACAAAATTCCTCCTACATTTTTGCCCTAAAAGTTTTTCTAGGTTTGGAGAAGTAGAGTTTCTCCAAGCAAACAAAGCTTATGGGGGTATGTGTAATGAGAGATTGATCCTCTGAAATGTGTGTGAGGGGTCCTATTTATAGTGTTCTGGAAGCCTAGAGGTGTGGACCTACTCAATGGTGAAGATTATGCCCGAAAATCTGGTCCAAAACCGCGTAGGATCGAATTAGAAACAAAAATCAGAAAAATCGGGGATTCTGGGCACCCATGACCGCGATTGCCGGCGGTCATCTGTTGGATGACCACCAGTGCCGACGATCATGTGGGGATGTCCGCCAGCACCTGGCGGTCATCTCGTGATAACCTTCGGTCGCCCCGCGTGTCTCCCGTTCTTTCCTTTTTTTCGACCCCCATTCCCCTAAATTCAGCTCTGATTTGATCCTACCGCGTAATCAACCCCTAATCAACCCAGAATCACTCCATTACTTGATTATTACTCCCCTAAATTATTCCATAACTAATTAATTACACATTAACACACATTTTAAGTAAAATCATACCAAAACACATTTACCAATTAAAGGGTGATTTGATTCTGATTTTCCACGAAAATCAGAACCAAAATTAGTCTGCAAGTAAAGTATGTATGGGCTGATTAAGCTCTGGAGAATTCTTATTACAGTATATTGGGCCTCTAATTTTATTCCTAATCCAAAAATAAATCATCTCATCATAATTGGATTAAAATTAAATAAGAAGGCCCAAATAATGAGATAAAACATATGTTAGCTTAATAAACCTTAATGTATATTTTATCCTAAGATTAAATCATCTCATTAATCCTAGAGTTCAAATACATATGGGTTTAAATTGCTAAAATACATTAATTCAACTAAATTAAACTCTTACTATGCTTTATCTTAAGATCAAATCATCTCATTAATCCTAACTTCAAACATGTTCGAAATCTAATTTTAGTAGAGAATTTATGGGTCAAATTTGGCTGTTCACAGATGCCCCTCGTTGATGAGTCCTTATAGACTAAGGATGAAACAACGTAAGAGAAGGAACAACCAAATTCGAAAGAAGGATTCATGTGGTGTGTGCCAAGTTTTGGACCTTCCCATGCTCTGCTTCGGGAATCTTCTCATCCCGAAGGTTTGAGGGACCGACCCTCGCATTGTGGGAATCATCTCATCCTAGGTTATGGTTCTCGAGAATCATCTTATCTCGAGGTGTTAGAATCATCTCATCTATCATGTCGTCGACAAAGAATCATCTCATCTTCATCAACTAGGTGTTGATTTGGGAATCATCTCATCCCAGGGTATGGTTCTCGGGAATCATCTCATCACGAGGTGATAGAATAATCTTATCTATTGGGTTGTTGACAAAGAATCATCTCATCTTTGTTAATTGGATATTGATTTGGGAATCATCTCATCCCAAAGTGATGGTTTCCGGGAATCATCTCATCCCGGGGTGATAGAATCATCTCATCTATCGGGTTATTAGCAAAGAATCATCTCATCTTTGTCAACTGGATACTCAACATTTGATTTTGGGAATCATCTCATCCTAGCGTTTGCAAGAACTGGGTCCTCGGCTTTGGTTTTGCGGGTACTGGGTACACGGCTTTTGTTTTTGCGGGTGCTGGGCACTCGACTTTTGTTTTGCGGGTACTGGGAACACGACTTTTGGTTTTGCGGGTACTGGGTACATGGCTTGGTTTTTGTTTCCTCATCTCAGGGTTTGCAAGAATTAGGTTCCCGGCTTCTGACTTGTATGTCTCAAGGTCGACTCACCTCAAAGTTTGCAAGGGCTGGGCTCTTGGCTTTGGGTTGCGAGAATCGGGTCCTCGGCTTTTGGGTAGTTTGCAAGGACTGGGTCCTTGGCTTTGGTTTGGGTTATCTTATCTCTCGATTTTTGCAAAAACTTGGTTTTTGGCTTTTGACGGGATTCCCTCATCTCTCTGGTTTGCAAAGACTGGGTCTTTGGCTCTCTTGACTAGGTTCCTTCTCGACTGGGTGCTCTCATTACTCAGGTTTGCAAAGACTGGGTCTTTGGCTTTTAACTGGGTCGACAGGTTCCCTCAAGGTTGCAAAGACTGGGTCATCGGGTTTTGGCTGGAATTTTTCATTTCTCAGGGTGCAAAGACTGGGTCTTTGGCTTATGACTGGGTTCTCTCTTGACCGAGTTCCTCGTCCCTCAGGTTCTAGTATCGCCTCATAGGTTCTCTCATGGTTGAATTGTCTGGATCCCATGCCCCTATGTCATTTAGCTGGGTTTGAAGGAAATGGTGTGTGTTGTGCCCCTTAAGACATACAAATCAGAAGCGGGGTAGACGCCCCTAGTATCTCATCGTGGTTTTGTTGGGTGTGTCTATAGCTCATGTCTCTCGTGTCCCCGGGTTCCCTAGTGGGCTTGAAGGATGTAGGGTGTGTCTTGCCCCTTGCCTAAATGCGGGCACATCATGCCCCTGGTTCGAAATTCTTGAGATGGGGCATGATGCCCCTAACACCATCTAGTTGTGGCCTAACATGCCCCTAGCCCATAATCATCCTGGGTGTCCCAACCCACAGCCCAATAGGCGATCTACTTAGTCATAGCTAGATAAATGGGCCCACCGTGCCCCTAGGAGTCAATCGAACAGAGTGAGGTTACATGCCCTAACAATTGGTTCAAACCTCACGGGGTAGCACTCCTTAATAAAATCTCAGATCCATATAGGGTAGCATGCCCCGGGAAGCTTGACTCAAAATATGGGGTTGCATGCCTGAAAATTTAACTCCAAGGATGGGGTAGCATGCCCCTTGCAAACTCATTAACCCAGATCATGGACCCGCCGTGCCCCTAGTGTCATGATGTAGGTTTAATCCCAAGGTAGATGTGCCTATTGCGTGATGTAAGTTTGACAAGTCAAAGAAATTAGGCATGGCATGTCCCTTGTCTACAATTCCCATTATCTACAAGATTTGTTCATGTCATGCCTCTTCAGCTAGCAACCTTAGGAAGTGTAAGTCTACATCAAGTGACGAATTCATGTTGTTGCCTCCCTCATTAATCATTTGTCCCCAACCGAATCTACCTTATCAAGGAACCCCAGGTTTTATGTGTAAGTGATGCATGAGCATATCTATAATGTGTTTATGAGGATTCCTCTAGCTTCTACATACTTGTTTGTAGATGCAAGTGCTTATGACATGTTTTCTCCCTTTTCCTCTTCTCTTCCTTTTCTCTCGAATTTTACCCTCATCATGTTTTCCTTTCTTCGTCTTCCCTCTTTCCCCTCTTGAATTTTTTTCTCTTTCTTCTCTCTTTTCTTCCCTTTCCTCGTCTCCCTCTTTTCTCTATCTCTCATTCTCCCTCATCTCTTTTGTTCTCTCTTTATCCTATGTTCTCCATTTTCTTTCCTCTTCTCTTTCTCTTCTCTCTCCCCTTTCTCCTTGAATGCAAATGCAATCTACTTCTACATGTATATTTGGATATGTGTGCTTTCTATCTAGACGTAGTGCACTTGAACGTAAATGCCCCTAGTATGATGTATGAGCATTGAAAATCATTCGAGCTAAGGTGAAAGTTAAGCAACTTAAGAAAAACTGAATTATCCCATAAAAAACTCCAAAGCCTCAAAGAAAAGATCCCCAATGACTACGAACCCATTCACTTCAAATTCTAGCTGAGACCCCAGAGGTGAGCATTCCTTGTCAGAAAGGTTTTGATGGATAAATTGTTCAATCGAGGCAAGGTGGATGGATGAATGGATAACCCTTCGAAAAATAAAAATGGAGGCAATGTGCCCAGATGCTTCTATACCCCTTTTGTTGATGATGACATTGTCAACCGAATGGTCTATCTCTGATGAGTGATCTAACGTATGGATGTCTCTTTGTTGTCATTGGCTACTATCCCATTTTCACTTTGGCCTTAACTTTTTCCTAGGTCGCCCTTTCGGGTTTTCAACCTAGCGGACTTTTTCTTTCTTTTCTCCTTTTTTTCTTTTTCTCTTTTTTTTTTTTAGAGTAGCAACCATGGACACAGAGTATGGAGACCACGAAGTTTGGACAAGATCAAGACCACTCAGGCTGGGTATACTCGGATGACTAATGGAGAGGTGAACCTTCAACCTTAATTGAGAACCACCTAGCTGAGCTATGTCTAAGAGACTATTGGAGAGATGTGCTTCATGATGACCGGATTCACAGTGAATCTTTTTGAGAGAGGCAGACTCGATTGACAATACAAGTCGAAAAGGGAGACCTAATGACTACAAAGAGGCCTAAATACAATCAACAGTGTGGCATGTGTATCTAGCAATGACCCCAATCTTTCCGTTGAATCAATCTGGGAACCAACAATAGACCGAGCATGTTGTCGGGTTACCTACGTATCTATGGATGTGGTGTCGGGTTTGAGAAGAGGGTGCTTTGTGGAAGACTGAAAATGGCGGGTGTTTGGTAGAATGGTGCTTTGTGGAAGGCTGAAGATAGTGGGAGAACACTTGTATTATGACTTCTTCCTTTCTTCTCGGTTTTCAGGGATGTTTGTGCAAAATCGGCTGCAAGTGCACAGCGTTGCTGTAGTAAACAAGGTCGAATCACAGGGACTGCGAAACAATACTGACCTCAGGCTCTCGATCAATTAAACTATAAACAATAAAAATAAATAACCAATAATGATTTGAGATTAGCGATTCAAAATATAATAGGCAAATAAAGTAAATAGCAAGAAATAAAGGCGAGTGAAATAATAAACAGAATAAATCATGCAAACAGAATAGAGAAAACAAGGTTGAATGTCGATTGGAAGGAAAACGCGGTGAATGGGGACTTAGGTTGTCCGGGGTTCACTACAGCGTCGCTGTCTAACTACAATTCAATATTTCTGGAGCTCTAATTCCCCTACCTTGAAGGGCTGCCTAGCCTAAAGTGTTTACAACTACTGTCACGTGTAGATATAAACCTACCCTAGTTCTGGAACAACCTACTTTCGTCAGTGAAGCTCTTCCCTAAGGCGCAGTGCCGCTGTGCCAGGCGTTGTTATCCTCAACTAACCCTAAAGCCTCTTTCGACGATCGGTAGGGGTAGAGGTCTGATATAGAACGGTCTGAGTTCTTAGTTTCTCCTTTAGGTGTCTTACTAAGGCGTCTAAGAAGTGTTTGAGGGTGATCAAGCCGCAGACACTGTTAAGCACTCTATATCAAATCAAGGCAAGAACGGATTAAAAGAAACCAGAAACATGAATTATAGATTAAACATCAATCTGTAGCTACATCCCTTGAATCTAGATAGAAGAATTAGTTTATGGAAAAAGATAAAAATAAAATAAAAAGTATTGCCGACATTACAATTATAAAAACCTAATGCAAATCACTTTTCTTCTAGCTTTCAGAATTCTTTTGCCGACTTCAAAGCTGTAGCCAGCGTCCTCCTTAAGGTTTTATCTCTTCACTATTTATATGCTCAAGTCTTCAATTAAAACCCTAAGTCTTGGAGAATAAAGCTCCGTTGGACTTGGACTGTACTAGTCTGGACTGGACTAAGTAAGTCCAGACTGCGTTTGGTTGCTTGGATTGTACACTGTGGACTTAAAGTCAGTCCAGGAGAATGATGTTTGGTTGTTCGTGGACTGGACTTAGACTAAATGGAAGAAATGACCTGAATACCCCTACATGCTGAATGAAAAACATCAAGTCATGTATTATAATTTCTATATTATGTTTATAATGATTTTTAAATGCTTTATATGTACACCATCTTTTTTTTCTTATCTTGTATACACCATATATCTATTAAATCCAAGTAATCATATAAATATAATCATATTTGAGACATGTTCATATGAAATTGCACCAATTGACTTGCATTATTGAAATTTTCTCCAAATTTTACACTTGATCCTTTTTTTTTTATATAAAAAAACTAGCTAGTTTGTCGTCTACTTTTCCTAATTTTTCTTGAGAGAATAGATAAGGTAATTTCACTAAAATGAAAAATTTGTCTTCTATATATCGTGTGCAACAAACAAGAAATATAATAATATTGGAGTAAGATTGCTCTTTGTACAGAAGTTGTAGTACATGATACTGGTCTTATTGTGTGGATTTGCATAACAATATTATAAATATAGAAAGAAGGGAGAAGAGGAAGAAGGGATTTCGGAGGGACAACATTGTCTGGAACATCAATCCTTGGGTGGAATTGAACATTTCGGGTGGTGGGGGGGCTTCGCTCCAAAATTGTAGAAATCATAGTCATGATGAGCTCTTTGTTGACTAGGGTAATGACTGACATGATAAGCCCTCACAAGCCCTCGCATCACCTTATCAGTTTAGGAAATCACCTTATCAGTTTAGGAAATGCCTTGCTGTAGCATTGTTTTTGCCCTGAATCACGAACATATCATACTCACAACTCCTCCACATTCATTTGCACTGTGGCTATTTCAAACTAGGTGCCACCTCAGTTGAATTTGAGTCAAAGACATCCGCATTAGATCCCCAGGTTGTGTCAAGAGTTGTTCTTGAGATTGGATCGCCTCTTTGTATGCAGGAGTCACTTTATGTAAATGCAACAATCCCACAAGCAATTAGCTGTTAAAGAAGTGCAAGAGAAAATAAGCGGCAACCACATTAATTACCCATGCCAATATTCAAGTTTTGGCTTTTTTTTGCAAACAAACATCAATAATAAAATTAATTAATTCTATGCAGGACTGGAACTAGTAAAAGCCATATATATATACATCTCTAATATTGGTTTCATTTACAGGGGGCCAGTAGTAACTTACTACTAAGGATGAAAGATAAACCTGCCCAGAGATTTAAATAAATAGAGATGTAAAGGAGAAACGGCAGTATGGAAGATATCAAATAATCTGTTCAACCCATGGATAGGTGCTGACATTCTGATAAATGCATATGGTGTGCACTACATAACTGCATTGCATATCCAATTTGAACCCCAAAACTCACAGAAAAGAATGGATTTGGTGGACCATAATTCTATTCTTCAGAAATTATTTATCAAGAATCACAGAAGCTGCTTACACTTCCTCAAAGACATCCTTAATTAGGTTGACCTTTGGTTGGCGCAGCTAACCTATAAACTGCAAGAACAGGTCCTAACCTTTTCAAAATCACCACAGTTCAGCTATCTACTGTTATTCTGCATCAAATCCAGAGCAGACAAAACCATTTTAACGAACACATGAGTTGAAGATCGATTATAACTTTTCTATACTTTTTGCACTCACTAAATTAAACCTTATTTAGCATCAGCTCATTCCAGTATTTAACTTGAAAGCAGACATACCAACAACCAGAAAATGCTACCACCAAACTAGAAAGGATACACAATGGAATGGGATGGTTCTTCAAATGAAACAATGGAAGCATACGTCTTACAATTAAAATTAACAGAAGCAATGTCAGAAGCGTAAATGTAATTAAATTTCAAACAACAACACAATCATACCCGAGATAATAGTGTCTACCTTTGTCGAGCTCTCTTGCCAATCCTTTAACCCTGTTCAAAAACCAAAAAGCGAGAGGTTAACACTAATTCGACGAATTAAAGTCACATCAAGGGTTAATTGGGCCATTGAATAATTAGGGTTTCGAAAAATTAATTTGGGGATTTTTAAAATTAAGCTAGGGTTTCTGTTAGATTGGTGGAGGCGAGAGGAATTACAAGGAATGGGAGGTCGGAGGAGGACGAGAGTAAAAGAAGAAGGAGAGGTCGGGGGCAGGACGAGAGAAAAAGAAGGGGGAGGGCGGTGGCGCACGGTGGTGGCAGGTCGCTAGCGTGAGGGAGACGGGAAGAGAGAAGAGAAAGCAGGGAGGAGGAAAAGACACACACCAGAAAAGAGAGCCGAGGGTGGGAGAGAAATCACGGAGGAAGGAGCGAGATGGCTGGGAGATAAGAGACGTGGGTGGCGAGAGAGAAGAAGCACTGACCTGGTTTTCGAGAGGGAGAGCAGAGAAGAGAGAGAGACTGAATGGGGTTCGAAAATTTTTTGGAAGGGAAAGGAGGTTTTGATGCCTGGTTATTTGGGAATTATGGAAAAAGTGTGAGGGTATTAAAGTCAAAGTATCGGAGTCCATCGCGCCTGGACTCCGAGGCCACACCTTTTCGAGGGGCCTCGAGTCCAGGCCCGAGTACCACGATCAAGGGACTCGAGCCTGTGAAAGTCCACGTGGACTCATCCCAAGTCCGTGCGCCAAACGCGGACTCGAGTCCAAGTCCACGCGAGTCCACTTGGACTTGGTCCAAGTCCTCTGAACCAAACGGTGCCTAAGTAATCATCATAAAAGTGGCAAAAATAAAATTCTTTCCAAAGAAGGAGTGTCCAAGTGCATCCTCTTGATTCTCCCAGATTGTAGGTGCAAATCGTCCAAAATAATATTTTGGATCAGAGTTCCTTGCCGACAGCGACGCTGTTGACTTTCTGGACTGTTTCTACTGGCAGCGGCGCTGATGAACCAAAAATTTCCAGATAAGCTCCAAATTATGCCAAATTGCACCTGAAAGCAACCAAGGATGAGGAAAGATAGTTTTGACTAAAAACGAAGTGATTTGATACCTAAATGCATGAATAATGGATGAATGTAAGGCCAAAAGTCAATAGTGTGCGCTGGAAAATATGTGTAATTTCATGCACATCAAATTCCCCCAAACTTGAACCTTTACTTGTCCTCAAGCAAAAACACGAATCAGAACATAGAGAAAATGATGCTGCAGGAAACTACAAGTGCTCTCTCAAATTAAACACATCAACAGCGCCTATCACGCACGCGGAAGTGTTTACTGCTCAATATCCTGTATATCTTTTTGAAAGAAATATCATCAGCTTAAATCCAGTAAAGTTAGTAGATGCAAAGATGATAAAAAAAAACAGCAAGTAACCATTTACCATCAAAGTTTCTCATGCCAATATGATAAGTTAAGTACCAGGGCCAAAAACTGCTACCTCATAAGCCGACTCAAATTTTCAATCTCCACTAATGTTCATCAAGGCATAAACAAGGATCAATAGGTCTTTCTTGGTCTTGTAATGGGGATAGGTTAGGCTACCAAAGAAAGTAAAAATAGATAGGCTAATAGCAGCTACTTATCTTCCAAAATTCTAACTTAGAAAGCTTCAACTTCAATGTTAAGTACTTATACCAAGAAAAATGAGAATTTTGGAGCACAATTTGAATATAGGAGATAATGTTAGCAAAAGACTTTCAAGGAAGCATAATAGGTACCTCTTTTCTCTTTTTGATTTGATTTTTATTTTCTCTTCTCTTTTTTTTTTGTACCCCTTTTAATTAAATTCTCTTGATCTTACAATAGTACAATACAAATCTCCATATCATTGAATTACCAAGCTCCATTCAACAAATTTTGACAAACTCCATCTTTTCACCTAGTAGCGACGCTGCCAAGACATTGTCATCCAGGAAATTAGAACTAGGAAAGCAAGCAGACAGGGTCAGGCTAGAATTCAAAGAACAATGTGCTTTAAAAGCACCATGATGGTCGCGCAAGGCTCAGAAGGCTAAGGTTTGATGATGTGAATAATATTAAAGAAAATCGACCATCAACCTAGGCTCAAACGGGGTTGTCAAGTGAAATAGTGATATAGGTAAGATAAAGTCAAATTAAGTTCATCAAAAAATGCCTATATCAAATCCTCAAGTATGCCAAGATGATAAAAATTTTGTCTCGAAAGAAAAATAAAATTCGGTTCTAAAATAGCTAAAAGTAGGTACTGCCCAAAGTTTAAAAAAAAGTTTGGCACTTGTTACCTCAATGGAGCATGATTACTATACTGATTTCGATTTGACATCCTACATAGACTAAGATTAACTAAAAACAAAAAATCGAAAGTTAAAATAAGCAGGAATCGAGAAAATGCATATAAAAACCAACAACATACACAACACAAGTCATTTGGCCATAACAAAACAATGCATAAACGAAACGCAAACAAAAAAATTTTAATTTCTGCCTCCCCCAAACTTAAATGCCACAGTGTCCTCACTAAGGCAGAAATTTAGCACAACATAACAAAAATACAGAAACATAACAAAAAGGGAGACACTCCCCCAAACTTGTCCAACAGAAAATAAAAGAACAGAAATAAACATGTTGAAAAGAAACATGAAATGCAAATCCTGAGAGCCGAGCCAAATCAGATCACTGGGCCTGGGCGGCAGCTGCTCCTGAATGGAGAGGAGAAGACCATACAGCAGGTGGAATTGCTCATCATGCGCAGCCTACATAATAGTCATGCGGGCGTCAAAATGCTGCTGCACCGCCTGAAACTCCTCAGCAGTGGGCGCTGCTGATGCACCAGAAGTAGAAGCAGCCTCCTTCTTCTTCTTATTGGGGTCCTAGTGCCCAAGGAACTTAGCTGCCTCACTGGGGCCGTAAGTAACAACCTCCTCCAGCACCCTGTAGCGAGAGAGATCAACCTGAAAGTGTGCGGCTAGAGCAGTGATGAAACCGGAGCAACCCAAATAAGTCTTGGACAGGTGATGATGGAACCGCCGAAAAATAAAGTGTCCAGTGTTGACCTAGCGGCGGTTGATAAAGCACCAAAGGAAGAACAGCGCCTTTGTCGACACCACTATCTTGCTGCTCTCCCGGCAAAAAATGGTGCGCACCAAAACATTGTGCACATAGCGCAGCATCGGGTCATTTAGGGCAGTGCCAAGGGACTGGGAGTGGTTATGGGGCAGCTGGTTAGTGGAGTACTTCACCTAAACAGCCGCAACGTCATACTCCACAGGGGGCTCCAGCAAACCATCATCAACAAACCCGAACATAGCATTAAACTCCTGCAACGTCACAATATGTGTCCGGTTCTCTAGCCGGAAAGAAATCTGCTCGGGCTCGCCAGTGTCGCTGTTGGCATCAATCAGCTTGAAACTTCCATAAAATTCCTGAGTCAAGTGAGCATAGCTATATTCGTTCATCGCAGCAAATTGTTTCCAACCAGTAGCCTCAAACAACTCATCAATTAAGGGCACCAACTTATATGAGACAGCAGTGGCAGGGTCAATGAAGCGAGAATTCAGCACCTCCTTCCCTGCCTGTTCAGAGTGCTGCAACCATTGCTGGTCATGCACAAAAATAATTATAGGAGGAGGAGGGGGATTCGCTGCCCCAGAATCATCCTCGGTGTCAGCAGCACTGCGGCTACGGACGCTGCGGGAAGAGGTTGGTGTGTGGTTGTAAGGTAGTAGGGAAGACAGTGGTGTGTGGAATGGTGAGGATGAGGAGGGTCTGTCGCCGGCCATGGTGACGGAGGGGGAAAGCGATTTAGGGGTTAGGGATTTAGGGGTCGGTCGGGTTGGTGAAGAAGAAGGAAGGAAAAGAATTCAAAATAAAGGAAAAAGAAAAGAGAGAAAAAGAGAGGGATTGGTGAGGCAAGGCGGCGACGTGTGGGAGTGTGTGTGGGTAAGGGGGAATGAATCTGGACGGGATTGTGGGTGATTGGGGAGTGGCCGGTTGTGAATTTTTGGGAAGTGGAGGAGAAAGTGGAGTGGATTTAGGGAGGGAGTAATGGAAGGTGGTGGGTATTGGTGGTAGTGGTTAACCAACCTCCATAAGTGGCCTGAATACACAGCTCAAAAAATTTCGGCCATCCCAATTTCACAGCTCCAAATTTTCTGCAATTGACTAGCCCCAGCTCCCAAAATTCTGCAGAAATCTGCCACTATTCCCTTTCTTGTCCCGGGAAGAAGAAGATACCCCTAAACTTGAATTTTGGCGCGAACTCTCGAGAATGTAAATGTATGTATGCAGGGGTATGATGGTCATTTAGCAAAACACAGCAAATATAACACACGTCATGGCACACAGTTCATGCTGGCAAATATAAAATGCAAGAGAAAGGATAAAAATTCTTCGTTGTTTGCTGAATACGGTTTGTTGCACTAGCAGTGCCGCTGCTTCCCATCACAGTGCCCCTGTATTTATGGCTTTTCTGATTTTTATACTTTTTAGGGCTGCAAAACAACAGCAAAAACAAAACAACAAAAATAAAACTAAAAGGGATGTACTAAAATTAAAACTTACCTAGGGTTGCCTCCCGAACAGCGCTTCTTTCATGTCTTGTAGCTGGACACCATGCAAATCACTCAGCAGCAGATGCTGCTAGTGAAGCAGTGGTCGGCTCATCCACTGGTGCATTGGAAAAGTACCGCTTGAGCCGCTGGTGGTTCACCTTGAAAGGTGGTGCATCATCCTTCTGATGGCTCAACAAATAGCATCCCCTGTTGTGGACCTTTATGGCGCTGTGAAATATTCCCAGTGCGCTGGCAGCGGTCACAAGATTTCACAAACTCCCTTGCATCCTTGTAAATTGTGGACCAAAAGAAACCGGAATGAAGTACCTTGATGGCTGTCTTTTTGGCTCCATAATGTCCTCCATAAGGGGTTTGATGGCAGCTGGCAATGACCGTTTTACGGGACTCCTCAGGTAGGCACATGTGAATGATGCTATCCCCACAGCGCTTGTACAAGTATGGCTCATCATAGCAATAATGCTTGACATCAGATAGGAATTTCTTCTTTTGGGAATAGCTGATATCAGGTGGGAACATGCCACAGACAATGTAGTTCACATATGGAGCATACCAAGGGAAATCCGGTCGAAAAATTTCAGCAGCGGGTCTGGTCGCCCAGACAGTGCACACTGCTGCCACCAAGTACTCATCCGGCAGCTGATCATTGATAGGCGGTGCATCCAGAGGTGAATAATCCCGATTTAGGGCAATTCGGGAGAGATGGTCGGCCACAACATTCTCGGTCCCTTTTTTATCTACTATCTCCAAGTCAAACTCTTGGAGGAGAAGAATCCAGCAAATAAGTCGGGGTTTGGCTTCCTTCTTGGTTAAGAGGTACCTCAAGGCAGCATGATCAGTGTGGACAACCACCTTTGACCAAAGAAGATATGACCGGAATTTGTCAATGGCAAACACCACTGCTAGCAGCTCCTTATCAGTGGTGGCGTAGTTCAGCTGGGCATCATCCAAGGTGCGGCTGGCATAATAGATGGCATGTAACTTGCCATCTTTCCTCTGTCCCAGCACAGTACCAACAACATGAACGGTGGCATCAGTCATGATCTCAATTGGCAGTGTCCAGTCAGGGGGCTGCATGATCGGTGCGGTCATCAGCGCCTGCTTTAACCTGCAAAAAGCATCTAAACAAGACTGATCAAGTACAAAGTCGATATCTTTATTAAGGAGGTTCGTCAAAGGGTTTGCAATCTTTGAGAAATCCTTAATAAAGTGTCGATAGAAACCAGCATGGCCAAGAAAGCTACGAACAGCTTTAACACTGGTGGGTATAGGCGATTTCTCAATAACGTCAATTTTTGCCTTAACCACCTCAATACCACGTGCTGAGACTAAATGTCCCAGTACAATACCTTCCCTTACCATGAAGTGACACTTCTCCCAATTTAATACTAAATGGGGGACTGATGTGTGCATATTTTACACACATTTTGGGGTTGATTTTTGTGAGTTATTGTCTTACTTTTATTTATTTATTTACTTTTCTAACATTTTATTTTATTTTATTTTAATAAATCTCTTTCCTAGTGCATAAGGACCCTTTTGCAGGAAATAAAGAAATTCTTGGCCTTTTTGGAGACAAACTAAGAAAATAAGAGTTCTTCTTCCAGTTTTTGTTTCCTATTGTCTACTGAAGAATAATGTAATCCACGGAAGTCACGAGATGTTAGTTGAAGAGGATCTAGAATTAGAGAAACAACTCAGATTTCTAAATAAACGAACTGTGACTACTATTCATGTAAGAAATATTTTATTATCTTCATTGAATTAATTGTGTGGAAGTTACAACATAAAATATACTTTTTTTTAATCATATTGTCTAGATTAAAATGTCACTCATAAAATATGGATCACTATGTGAAAATACTATAAATTATTATGCATATTAATTTGGTTACGTAGTTACAAATTTTTCCCAAAGTGAACAAATCACTGACTTATCCAATTGGAAAAGATGTTGGATTTATATGTTTAATATTTTGATTTTTTTCAAAGGCAATGAACCATTAGTGGGAAACCTTTTACTATATCTATTTTAAATACATTGTTTATTTTGAATGATAGACAAAATCTGGAGATAAGCAACTAGCATTCGATCATTCGACTTTAAAGAATGAAAAGTACAAATATCAAGTACGATTGCATCATTTTTGTGGATTCATGTTCCAAATTCAAAATCTTACATGCTCTTAACGCTCTAAACTTTTTGGTATAAAAAATAACATTCAATTTTTTTTTTCTCTTGTAGATGAGACTATCCAATAATAAGGAAAAAAAAAACAAAAAAAATACTATATGGCTGAATGGTTATGGATGTCCTTTTGGTACTGTTCCAATCAGACCAATTACCAAAAAAGATCTTATTAGAGCCAAATCTGCCTCTAACATGTATGACTCAAAAATCACGCCTCAAGATGAATCCTATCCTGGTCTTCATGTAAGTTAATTTCATTTTCGACCTTTGGTTTGATTATATATAATTCCATTATAATTTGTTTTGTTTAAATTCTCAGTCACTAAATTTTGTTTCCTTCCTCTAGCATTGAATTTTGTTTCCATCAATTTTTTTTGGGTAAAAAAGTTTTTTATGTTTTTTATTTTTTTATTTTCATCGTTGTTGTCCCTGTACTTTAAAAATCATGGATCTTGTCTCCAAAGTTTGGTGAAACCGAATGTTGTTGTACATCTTACCTGCAATAACCGTTTCCCCACACATGGCAGGTGGCCCCACAGGATGCCAAATTTTTTTATTATTTTTTCCTTTTAAAATTTTCATTTTTTAATTACTTTCAGAAATCTTTTAAATTCAAATTTTTAATCTAAAAAGGTAGGTGGGCCTGTGACGTGGTTGATTTTTAAATTTATTGTTTTTAATTAACACAATTGTTTATTCTAATATTTGTTATATAAAATTAAAAAATTAGATAATGTTTAAAGTGTAGGTTGGCCGGAGATGGGGGTGGTTTTATTCTCCAGTTGCTAAATATGGTCGATCTCGTTGTGCTTTTTGGGGGCATTGTTGCCCATGGCAGTCGGTGAGGGTGGTCTTGCCGTGGTCGACGTGGTCGATTGTGCCGATGTTGAGGTGAGGCTTCATCCTCTCTAACTTTACTCTGGCGGCCCGGACGGTGAAGGAGCAGCGGCGAATGGTGGTGGTGGTGGAGGGGACGGTGGGAAGAAAGGAGGAGGAGGAGAGGGTTACGAGTTTGGTGGGTTTTGTGGATAAGGAGAAAGTGGTGGAACTGTGGTAGTGGTGTCTAATGGTGGGAAAAGGTATAGTGGTGGCGGTGGTGGTGGAAAGAGCCATTCTTTAGGGGAGAAGTGTAAAGTTTTGAGCTTTGAAAAGCAAAACAGAAGAGAGGAGAGGAAGAGAGGGGAGAAGAAGATTCAGGGGATGGGTTTTGCTATTGAGGGGATGGATTTTTTTTTCGGTCGAATTGAGGGGATGGGTTTTGTTATCTACGGATTCTTTTCAAGAAAAGCCGTGAGATTGTATCCTTAAGATAATAATGATGGTGGTGGGTGGTGGGTGGTGGGTTTGGTCTCAAAATTTAGTGATGGTGTGAAAACTCAATAGGAAATAAATAATGGTCTATTAATCGGTCAAAATTTCCTTAAGCAAGTAAATGATTAATATATAATTATGGTGGATAGTTGATTCTTAAATTCGGTCAAAGTTTCCATAAATTATAGTTTTAATGACTTTTAATTAGTAATTAGAAAGGTTGACCCCTTGCAATTACTGATATCTTAATTTATTTAATTTTAAATAACAAATATTAAAAATACAATTGTGTTAGATTAAAAGAATGAATTAAAAAATACCCACGAGCCCACTTGCTTTTTTAAATTAAAAAAATTAAAATTTTCTGAAATTAATTAAAAAATGAAAATTTTGAAAGAAAAATAATACTAAATTTGGCATCCCAAGGATCCCACCTGCCACATGTCAATCTTTAGGGGTAGACCGGTTATTGCAGATAAAATGTATAATAATACCCGATTTCACCAAACTTTAAGGACAAGATCGATGATTTTCAAAGCACAGAGACAACAACGATGAAAATAAAAGGTGAAGGGACATAAAAAGCCTTTTTACCATTTTTTTGTATCATTGAATTTTTTTTCAAGAATATTTTTTTTGTTATCAACTTTTGTTTCCACCAATCTTTGTCCTCTTTTATATTTTATATATATCCCTGTAAGTTTTCTTTTGGTTATTTTCTCTCTTTTTTCAAAGACTAAACTTATATTGTCACCATTACTTAGTGTAGTGGCATCTCCATAAAATTGGATTCAATCGTGGGTTCTATCCTATTTGGGTGGAAGTGGGGATAGTTTGGGATGGAATTGTGTGGATGTTTTCACCAATATAGTCTATAAAAAAATAATCTTTCTTAGGTAATTTTAGGCATATATAGAGATGACATTCAACAGAATATCTTACAAAATCTAAATTAGTGCCACCAAGTAAATAAGTGATTAGAGAGTTTTAGCATTAAATAAAAAAAAAACGTGATTAGAAAGTTAGAAGCAAAGCATGATTTCCTTTTATAAGAAGGAATGGCACACTGAAAGGGGCAATGCTTGGTAAATTATCGCACAAAGATGATCTTATTAGAGCAAAACTTGCCTCTCACATGAACTCTTCGAAATTTAGCTCTCAAAGTAAAGACTAGTCCGGAATTCATGTAAGTAAAATTTCATTGTCTTGCTGTTGCTTTTGGATTAACCTTTTATTTCATTGTGTAGAGTTTCATTCAACTTGCTTGTGAGTTTTGTTTTTTGTAAATAAAATTTCCGGTACGTTTCAAACTAATGTTTTATTCTATTGCCTTTGGTTTGTGCCCCTCAAAATTAACTAAAGGCAACCAAACATGACTTGTTGCATTCTATCTGTGATAAAAAATTTTATTATGTCACTCACTAACACTCTTAATGCGCTATTAAACATGAATTAGTCTGCACTTTTACGCACAAAAGTTAATCCGAGCAAGAAGTATAAGGGAGGTCATATGGTCACAAGCGTATTCAATCCAATCGTTCAAAACAGTCAAGTCAGCTCAAGCCGTATGAAGTTTCAAAATGGTCCGGATAGGGTTAATTACATTTTGACCCCCTGAATTCTGGTTTATTTTTGACTCACCCCTTGAACTTTTTTTTTCATCAAATGACCACCTGAACTCCTAATTTGATGCAATTAACCACTTCCGTCCAACTCTATATAATTCCGTTTGGTTAAGTAACTTGAGCTCATTGGATGCATGCCACGTGGCATCATCACATCCATCCAAAAAATTTCTTTTACAGAAAATTGAAAAAGAAATTATTTATATAAAAAGAAAAAGGAAAAAAAATTTCTTTGCCAAATTTTTTTAAATTCTTTTTTTAACTTTTGAGAAATAATGAAAATAAAAATTTTGTACGAAAGAGAAAAGAAAAAATGGTTTCTTTGGCCATTTTTTTTGTAAAATTTCTTTTTATTTTTGGGAAAAGAATGAAAAATGAAATCTTTATATAAAAGAAAAGGGTTTCGTTGGCCATCTTTTTTTGTAAAATTCCTTTTTTATTTTTGAGAAAGATTAAAAAAGGAAATATTTATAGAAGAGAAAAAAATATTTCTTTAGTCATCTTTTTTTCTTGTAAAATTCCTGTTTCTATTTTTTGAGAAATAATGAAAAATAAAATCTTTATATAAAAAAGTTTATTTACTACAATTTTTATTTTTATTATTTTTTAAGAAAGAAATAAAAAAAATTATACAAAAGAAAAAAGAAAAATTTCTTTGCCACATTTTTTAATTCCTTTTTTATCTTTCTCAAAGAATAAAAAAAGAAAACAATTTTTTTTGCCACATTCACTAGTTGGACCAAAAAGATTTTTTTACTCTCCCCTAAACACACACTTACAAAATACATAAAAAAAAAAATGCCTCAGCACCATAGCTCTGTCCAGTCGCACTCCATCTTCTCTGCCTTTGGGAGCCTCTTCTACACACATTCTCCTAAATCTTAAATTCTTATTCCCATAACCTCTCTTCTCATCCAATCCATTATAACAATTTCAAATCTCCTCCACTTCTCCTCCACTTTGCTTTAGTTTTCCCAAAAATCAAACAACCTAAAACCTAAAAAACAAAGCATAGAAATAAATAGCCTCTTCTTCTTCAAAATCAGATCCAGAGATGTCAAGAATCCTATATGAAAGCATCATCAACATCTATCTGCAGCCCACCGTCAAGAGCCAACTTCATGGCCAGCAAGTAGTTATGGGAGATGGTGCCGACATTGGTGCAGAGGGCGTAGGCCTATGGCTGAAGTCGGATATCTCTTCGATGGCGATGCAACGGCAACCATGACAGGAAGTTTTCTCTTCTCCTCCTTCCATATGGTGCAGAGGGCGTAGGCCTATGGTTGGTGTTGTTGGCTTCCTTCGTTTTCTCTTCTTTCTTTTTTTGTTTTTCGTTTTCACTTTTATAGGAAGAAGAATGAAGAAGGAGAAGAGGACTTTGGTTCTGTATTTTTTTTTGTTTTTAGTTCTGAGTTTTATGAGAGAGAAGAAGGAAGAAGAAGCGTTGAGGGTTTGGTTTTATGAATTTGGTCAAATGCGAAGGAAGAGGCATAGGTGAAAGGTTAATTTTTGGAGGAATTGCTGCAGATTCCACAACTTGTTGCAGAATAGATCTAATGAGCATTTTTTTGACATATGATGGGGAAGATTTAATTCGGTGTTTCTTGTTTTTCTTTTTTTGAATTTTATTTAATTTTATGTGTAAATAAATTTAATGGACAAGATTGTTACATGTGTCACGCATCTGTGTCAGCTAGAAAGCTAACTTAACAGAAATTTGCAAAACCCTAACGGAAGTGGTTGATTGAATATAATTAGGAATTCAGGTGGTCAATTGATGAAAAAAAAAATTCGGGTGGTGAGTCGAAATAAGATTGGAATTCAGGGGGTCAAAATGTAATTAACTCGGTCCGGATACAATAGAAGTTGGATGGACTGTAAGTCAGTCAACTACGTACCAGCTAGCTCATCCATTAATTAGATTTGGATGATGTCCTGGTTAAATTTATTTTCTATATATATATAGCCATTAAAACAAATAAAATAAAATTGCACCTAATTAATTTTGCTTAATTTGGTGGTCTCTCTTTTTTAATTAGGTGAATCCCGTCTTATATAAAGATAACAAGACTCGGTTATACATATGGACAAGTGTAAGTTTCTTCAAAGATTAGTTAATAATAACTCTCTTTACTTATTATCCTCTTTCACTAATTGATTTGTTGTTGTCATTTTCTTGATTCATAGACCCAAAGAGGAAGTTGTTATAATACACTTTGCCCAGCACCTGCTTTTATACTTGAAACGTCGGAGATACCTCTTGATTATGCTTTCCCCCAGATTTCACAAAGAGGTGGAGATATATACTCAACTGGTTTCTTCGTTTACAAGGTAATTATGATATTCTTATTGTAATAGAAATGTTTTTTTTTGGTTGGGGATGGCAGGTGTATAATTTGATGTAGGAAAATAGTTACAATTAAAAGATGATCAAAAGTCTTGGACAAGAAAAAAGAAAAAAAAAAGATGATCAAAAGCAAAAACAGGGTCACAAATTAAACCCCTAATTGGTACTGACATGCATGCAGGATAAGGCGAATGGGGATTGGTATCTTCAAGTAGGAACAAAAGGCGTTGGGATTGGACGATGGCCACAAAAAATGTTCGGTGCATTAGCAGATTCGGCTTCATATATTGAATGGGGCGGACAAGTGATTACTCCACCGAATGTGCCTAGCCCCGAAATGGGTTCTGGTCATCAGCTCCCACTCTCTCTTGACGAGCAGAAATACAGGAGAAATAAAAGGGAGTTGCAGTTGTCACCCAAACTCCTTGAAAGGAAAATATAGTTCAAGAAAGACCCGTGGGATCAGAAGAAATTAGTCCTATATGTTTCATTTGAAGTCTAAAACTTTGTGCACCAGTGAAGAAGTTACCAAGCAGCGCCTAGTACTTACTTTTTTGTCGAAAATAAACTTCAATTTATTTTGTACGCTTATGCGCCCAGATCCAAAAGACGGAGAAAAGCTATAAAAGATTAACAAGATGAAACCCGTAACCATTCACAATTATAATAACAAACAATAATAATAATAAGTATGATCAACAATAACTAACCAACAATAATAACTAACAAATGGTTCTAGATCGTAACATGTATGAAAAACACCAAATGTACTACTAACATCCCGGTTGCTACTGCCTACAGGTGCTAGGACTAGCTGGCCAAATCAAAGTGGCAAACCGGACAATAGCGAAACTGGTGCGTAAACAAAGATGCTGCACACACTAGACAAAAGCAATGCCCGCAAGGCAGCATACGCAGCATATCGCCCTCTGCAAACTCGGTGAGGCAAACGTGGCACTCGTCACCCCTATCTGCAGTGGGATCTCCTCCCTCCCGGACATGGAACTGCACCAGTGGAAATAACTCGATGGCCGACATCGGTGGTGCAAGCTGAGGAGCCTCAACGTCATGCTGTGGGTGAGGCTGTGGCTGTGGCTGTGGCTGTGGCGGCTGCTGCTGCCTCGAACGACGTACCATGTAGTAGACAAAGAATACTATGAGTGCCAGGAATATAGCAACTCCTAAGCCTACCAAAACAGCCACCCTAGTAGGTGTCCCCACACTGTGCGGTGGCATCAACGACTCTAGAGGGGAAGTAGGTGCACTCTGATCCATATCCTACACAAAACTACAAACAATTATAAAACATTCTTTCAAAAATTTGAATGAATCTAGGTCCGCGCTATGTCTAGTTGAGTTTGATGGATTTTGATATTTGTCAAAATCTTAACTAGGTTACACATAAATTCTACCCACCTGTAGGGCTGCAAATGAGCCGGGCCGTTCGCGAACTGCTCGAGGCTCAGCTCGATAATAGATCGTTTGAGCCTAGCTCGTTAAGAAAATGAGTCGAGCCTGAGCTTGTTTGTAAGAAACTCGAAACTAAATGAGTCGAGTCTAAGCTTGTTGAAACTCTACTCGTTAGCTTGTGAGCTTGGCTCATTTAGGTTCTCGTTTAAAGACTCATGAGCTCGGCTTTTTTACGCTCACTAAGTAGCTTGCGAGAGATACATAAGTCATGATTTTCTGTATTCAATTAGATTGAAGTTTAGATGATAAAGTAACTTAATTAGGTCACAAACAACAAACTAAGATTATTATTTTGTTCAATTTTTTATTTTAAAATTTTGAAGTTAGAATAATGATTTATTTTTTATTTTTATTGATTATAATAAATCTATCATCTTTTAAAAAATATTTTTATCATTATTTCATTAATAAAATACTTCTAAATTTATATGACATAATAATTAATATGATTGATTAGTTAAATTATTAATTAAAAAATATATTTTTTTCACGACCATGACTTGTAATTATTGGCTCGTTTATACCTCAACAAGGCTTACTAAATGAGCTGAGCTTCAGCCAAGCCTAAGCCTACTAAAATCTTAATGAGCCAAGCTTGAGCATGGTTAAATTTTTACGAGCCAAGCCTGAGTGATCAAAAGCTCAACTCAGCTCCGCTCATTTGCTGCCCTACCCATTTGTGTGTGATTTTTCAATATAGATATCCTATACTTTAGAATGATTTTTTTTTTTTTTGAAAAAATAACATCATATGTTTTTCTATATAAGTATCAAGTGAAATATAGTTAACGATCTATTGGTTTTTGAGTCATTTTTTTTGTCAATTATTTGTACAGACTATTGTTTTCCAAATAACATGCTTATATCTTTGGATGCCTTTTACTGATGTCTTCCGAATATAGTTTTATTTATTCAACAAATTATTTCTAATCATTTCTTTAGTTGTTATTTTTTAAAAGTACATCATTGTGAGTGGGCCTGAGAAGTACCCTACTGATGCCCATGATATTTCTGCCCAGCCCAACTTAATAGACTCTATCCCAATCACATCTTTCTCAGTTCCAAACCTGAACCCAAAATCCAATCTGCCTACACTAGCCCAGACCACTACCCAGAGTAACCCATTACACTTACCCAAATGTACCACTCGGTGTGCCCATTGGGAAGCCGAATTCAGTAAGGGAATCTTGACTAGTATATAAAGTTGGGCTTTAGGAATTTTGACATTTGTAGAAATCCTACTAAACTTGTATATAAATTTTAGGCATTAGTGCGTGAATTTCCTAGGTTGATCCTAATATTGTTTAATTTTTATTTTAATCTATAAAATTTTCATAATCTATTTGATTCCTAAAAAGAAACACGACAGACCCAAGAGAAAGCACTAAAAATTAATACATATCCTGAAACAAAGTTATACTTCTACGGTAACAAGCTAACCACATTCCAACACTTGAAAGAACAATAATCTCAAAGAGTTTCTCCCAATCCACCCTTATTATGTTTTGAAAAATCAAATTACTTCGGGCAAACTGAAGTATAAACTCCATTATAGAAACCAAGAAGCACTTTCTGCAATATATTGAAACTACAACTGGTTTCTCTCCTCCACACCTTAAAAACCTTGAATTATAAGCCAAATCAAAATTAAAAATGATGCTATCAACAAAAATATATATATATATATAGCATTCATAATCAGATAGCGACTTACTAATTAACAAGGTGTGAATTCAACCTAAGAAATTAATAATATTCCCGGAAGTGAGCACCCGATCCAGCTACCTGAAACTAGCAGTGATATATATGTAGAGAGAGACACAGGATAGCATATTGAAATTAATAATTAAAATTAATTAAATCCAAACATCGGACCCAAATTTTTTCTTTTTTCTGTTCTTAATTAGTGTGGGGAGGAAAATAAAATAGAGAAGATATATAAATAAAACCTTTAATTGGAGTGAGAGCGGTGCAAGAATGATTGGTCCCTGTAATTCAACTGGCTGCAGTGTTCCTACAAAATTAGATAACCGTGAGCTAAAATCAAAGGAAAAAGGAAAGAGAAAGAAAAACACAGAAGAGAAACACAGAAGAGGAAGAAGAAGAAGAGAAGAACCGTGAGCTAAAATCGTTTTGAAACGAGAGTTTTTGACAGCCGTGAGAGAGACGTCGATTCAAGCAGAGTGAGAGAATTAGGAGAGATTAAGAAATTAACACTATCAGATGGAGAATCCTGACAGCTCACAAAAAACAAGAACCAAAAGACCCTTTTGCTTGCAGCGATCAGAATAGCTAAAAGAAACCAGGAAATATCAAATGCCTTCAGTTCAGTTATAAAGAGAGATGCAATAAAGCTTCAAACCCATTCTGGCTGTTTAGGGGAGAGTAGGTCCAAATGTCAGTGTTCTTGATGTTGATATGCAATAACGCAACGCCATTATCTGTTTTGAACACAAATAGTATCAATTAGGTGAGTCTGTTTTTCCAGTTATAAACATGACTGATCTTCGTATTTCTAATCTTTTCTTTCTATAGACCTTTTTATTGAATATATAGCAAGGCGTCACCTTGACAAACTGTCTACTTATAGCCGCAGGGATTATGGCATCACATGTTGCTGCAATATCAACTTGTTAACATCACCCGTCATCCACATCATGCAAAATTTTTTTCAAGCTCCAAATTCTCAAAAATTTCAATGCTAATCAACAAAAGAGAGAAATCCAGTTTGATTTTGAGTGGAGGCATCCTCCTGCCCTGTTTCGCAAATGGCAGGGTTGATGACACTTTTTTAGGAGTTTATACTCTCTGCCCTGTATCCATTTGCAGAGATGTAGGCAACTGCATCACGTGCTGCATGAAAACTATTGGAAACAGTACAACTTATTTTTGTCACTTTGGTCTTTAGCCTCCAATTACGTCTTTCCTTTTTTAAATATATGTATATCTAGTTTCTTTTTTTCTTGTATGGATATGATATCTAGTTAGTTTTCTTATGTGTATACGTACGTACACAGTTTAGTTATATATAAATGATATATAATTCTTTTTTTAAACGTTCAAAAGAATGATAAATTCTTTTGGAAGAATTGGTAAACTAATCAGGTGCCGCAAAATCCCCTTAATATAGTTTAATTTTATACTAATCCCCATAAAAATATTATCATGGGGATTTTGGTGGGATTAGCATAAAAAAACTGTCCATACGAATTGGTAAACTAACCAGGTGCAGGTAGTCCGGGCAATTCGTGATCAATAATGCTAGAGTTACTAAGATTTTTTTACTAAGAAAGTCTTACAAACATATGTTGCATGCGTATATTGGATGATTTTATTAGGTCTCCACATCATCTTTGTTTTCATTTATTATTTCTAAAATTAGAATTTTCTAATAACAAAAATCTTTACTTATTAATTTTCATGTTCTCTTTCCTTTCTAAAATTTCTTCCGGCCTCCTTTCTTTTGCATTTCTCTTCATCATTTATTTATTTATTTATTATTTCAATCAACTGTGCAAATATTTTAACAGATTCTGATATAATCTATTGTTCATGTGCACAACTAACTAAATGTCTATGTTAAATTAATTGAAATTGGCATATAATAGACATTCCAATTCTTTTTTAATTTATAACATGTTTTAACAAGCAACTGGAAGATAAGAAGTACAAATCAAGAAATTGTGTCCTAGAACTAAAAGAATTGGTTTGCCGAATTTTCCTTCTAATGTCAATAGCAATTATTTGGGGTTGTCTTTACTCTAAGATTCTTTATATAATTTTCTTATTATAATCTTCAATCCCTAATTTTTAGTCTCCTCAAATTAAAGAGTTTCATATGCCAACTTAAACATGTTGTGCCACTAGTATAAAAAAATCAAGAAAAAAATGGAGAGAAATTCCATAAAGGAAGGAGGAAAAAAATTAGAAAGGAAAGAGATCATGAAAAATTAATAGGTCAAGATTTTTGTGATTGGAAAAACTCTAATTTTAAAAATAATAAATGAAAATAAAAATGATGTGAAAACCTAATAAAATCATCCAATATATGCATGCCACATATGTTTGTAAGGCTCTCTTTGTAGAAAAATCTTAGTAACTCTAGCATTATTGATTCGTGATATCGTGTCGGGTCGAATAGGTAAACAGGTTCTGATTCTTCAACCCGACCCAACCCATTTAATAATCGTGTTGGGTCGTGTGCAACCCGTTTATTATCGTGTCTGGTTCGGATTGACCCGCGGGTTACCTACTATTAAGTGTAACAAGCCTAAAAATCAGTTTGAAACTTTTCTTTTTTGCACAAGTCTTTGTATTTTTTAAGCAAATAATTAGATTTTCTTATATATTAAGTTAAATTACAAATTCTAGAATGATGATGTAATACTACTTTAAAGCATTTGTAATTTTTTAGCATAATTTTAGTAACTTCAGCCTTAAATATTAAATAAATATTGTATTAAATTAATAAAATATCTATACCTTAAATATAATCGGGTCATAAATATGTTTCTATTTATACCCGAAAGGGCGGCCTAGGCAAATGTTAGGACATGCATACTAGGTTGAAAACCCGAGGGGGCAGCTTAGGCAAAAGTTAAGGCTAATGGTGCTTGGATGTTTTGGGGGCACACACGTTGTTGGAATTATTATTTGATGTAATTACTCATGTAAACATGATTTGCCTAGAAAATGGGAATGTGGAGTTGTATGATTTTGCGAAAATCTTTTCTTGTCGAACCTATGATATCTTTGATAAAGCAAGCTAAACAACCTAGACGATTTTCGAAACCCGACTCGACGATTTTTGAAAAAATTGCATGCATGGTTGCATCGCTCTAGTGGAAAATAATCATACATGCATATAAGAGTAGAATGTCTAATGTTGCATACGTTAACATCTAGATCTAGAACATACATGCATTATGTGCATCAAGATCGTCTCTTCTTCTTGCCCCGAGTCTAGCGGCTCTATTGAGGATGCTCCGGGATGGTAGTCTTTTAATCACCCGATGCCTGGTCAGCACGCTGTGCAGCAGTAGTGGGAGTTAGATGCCTATGGAGGCGAGGATCCCGGGAGATAGGAGTAGGCTGTGCACACCGAGCCTCCCTCAAGTAAGAAGTCAGCTCGCTAATTCTTATGAATTTTTTTTTGAGCATCACTGTTTGTTATGTTTTCTGAAATGTTATATCTAACTACTCTTAATCGTAATCATGGGTCAATAATTTTTTAAATCTTGACAAATTTAGCTAAATTTTATAGATCATAGAATTTTATAATCTGCGGAGAAGGCTTTAAATTAAGTGGAAAAAAAATGTTTCCTTTTCCATGGGAATATTGAAGCTCGGGGAGCTTGAGTTGACTCAAACTTTTTTTTTCTCCTAAACCAATTTAGTAGATTCATTTGTAGTACTATTTTTTGTCCCACTAATCATGGGTTTTAACAGAGTATATCCCAATGGCAATGTGGCACGTTTTTACTGGTCCCTCCAACCAAACAGTTATGACAATGTAGCAAACTTAAAAAAGCCTTCTTTCCTCACTTATCCTCTCAAAATCTTTAAAAGACAAGAACATAGCCCCCAAAATACAAACATAGACACACGCTTGAAAAAGGAAAGATCGTTCCAACCTAGCTCGTTAAGAAAATGAGCCGAGCCTGAGCTTGTTCGTAAGAAACTTGAAACTAAATGAAGTCGAGTCTAAGCTTGTTGAAACTCTACACGTTAGCTCGTGAGCTTGGCTCATTTAGGTTCTCGTTTAAAGACTCAAGAGCTCGGCTTTTTTACGCTAATTTAATAGCTTGCGAGAGGTTCATAAGTCATGGTTTTCTATATTCAATTAGATTGAAGTTTAGATGATAAAGTAACTTAATTAAGTCACAAGTAACAAACTAAGGTTATTATTTTGTTCAATTTTTATTTTAAAATCTTGCAATTAGAATAATGATTTATTTTTTATTTTTATTAATTATAATAAATCTATCATCTTTTAAAAAATATTTTCATCATTCTTTCATTAATAAAATACTTCTAACTTTACATGACATAATAATTAATATGATTGATTAGTTAAATTATTAATTAAAAAATATATTTTTTTCACGACTTTGACTTGTAAATTATTGGCTCGTTTATACCAAGGCATACTAAATGAACTGAGCTTGAGCCGAGCCTGAGCCTACTAAAATCTTAATGAGCCAAGCTTGAGCTTTGTTTCTAGGCTTGAGCCGAACTTGAGCATGGTTAAATTTTTACGAGCCGAGCCTGAGTGATCAAAAGCTCGACTTAGCTCCGCTCATTTGTTGCCCTACCCATTTGTGTGTGATTTTTCAATAAAAATATCCTATACTTTAGAATGTTTTTTTTTTAAAAAATAAACATCATATATTTGTTTTTCTATATAAGTATTAAGTGAAATATAGTTAACGATCTATTAGTCTTTTAGTCATTTTTTGTCAATTATTTATACAGGCTATTGTTTTCCAAATAACATGCTTATATCTTTTGATGCCTTTTACTGATTTCTTCAGAATATAGTTTTATCTATTCAACAAATTATTTCTAATCGTTTCTTTAGTTGTTATTTTTTAAAAGTACATCATTGTGATATAATAATTGATAAGAAAGAAGAAGAAACACACTAAGAAGAGATTAGGGTTCCAAGTTTCAATGTCACTACATTAAATATGGACCTACCAAGAAAAATCGTCAAAAACCTAAACTCTATCTAATACGCGCAAGCTCTCTTCTATGATCAACCGATTCAAAGTTTCATGAAAAATATTGCCTAGAGTGACCACAAAAAGTAGAAGCCTAGTACACAAAATTTTGTCAAAGTGTTCTTGTACCGCTGTCTTTTGATGTAAGACTTGTCGGCGATTGACAGAAGTGGCGTGGCCGTTTCTTTTATAATAAAAATGGTGAGCTTACCGTTTTAAAACACAGACCCGAAGCTTAAGTTCATAATGTCGCCGGAATCTGGGCACGGGTTCCAACAACTCCCTCCAGGCCTCCACTGCTAAAGCACCCAAATCCGCTGCCACAACACCATAAAAAAAAACGCGTTATAACAAAGCAACAACAATTTGGGTTCTTTAAATTAAAAAATCGGAGCCTGAATCGAAGGAGAGAAGAGAGAGATGTGAATTCTTACCCTTTAGTTCGTCGCCCTCACCGTCGAATAAACCTCGGGAGGATGGGAGAAAGATATGTGGAGATGGGATGTGTTACTCTTATTTTTACATTTTATTATTAGTTTATGCTTGTTAAATTATTTCAAGATAAAATTAGAAAATAAATAGTTCAAAAATTTTAAAGTTATATAATTTTTAGATTATGTAATTTTTTAAAAAAATTAGATTACATAATTTTGTAAGTAGATTAAAAAAAATGTAACAAATTTGGGGCGATTAGAACTATCCCAAATTATCCAAATTAAAATTCAGTAATTTACCATTCGGGATATTGGAATTTGGAATTCATAGACGTTTTGACAATTTCGGGATCCTGAATTCCATACCGAAAATTATATTTTCCAATCCAATTTCCCTTAATTACATTTTCTTGAAATATATATATGTTCACATTGCAATCAACTGCCAAGGATCAAGACAACAGATTAAGTTAGGGGATTATATATATGTAGTGAGAAATCACAAAAAATATCATCTGCTTACATGGAAAAGTGGCCTAGCTACTGATTTTAGCTTCCTCAATTAAGAAACCTGGCCTTGAGGGGACGATTAAGAGTACAATAGCCTCTATATTTTATTTTTTTCCCTTCTATATACTACTTTGCATTATTTTGTCCCGTTTACACAAGTGCCTCTTCTCGTATGTATTTATAGACCTAGTACACAATAACACAGATGCATTCATATTCATTCCGGTTTCATGTCATGCTCCTTTATTTCAACCTCAATCAATTATCCTTTTACTTGACAAAGTTAAATATCAATTTTCTTCACCTTTCATATTCAGATAATAAAGTTTCTAATGATGGCTTTGTCCTGTTTCCACCTTGCCTTTTATATACATATATAACCTTGACCAACAAAACTAACATCTAAGGGTAATAGTAAAATTTTGTGCCTAGCCAGCTAGCATTACTTACCAGCTTCTAGATCAGCAAGCAAGTTCAATAAAGCATTTGGTACATCCACTATTTTGATTAAGCCTATCATATTTTTAAAGTAATTATTACTAATGCTATTAAATCATTATTTATTTTAAAAAAAATTCTAGAGCAGTGATGTAGTAAAGAAAATCGAAATTTTATTGCTTTGTAGAATTGGGTACAAGTTGAGTATAATTTGTGAAAGTGTGAACACCCAAATTTGACCTATGAACATTTTACTAAAATTAGATTCTAGACATGCTTAAACTTGAGATTAATGAGATGATTTGATTTTGAGTTAAGACATGATAAGAATTTGGTTTAGTAGAAATAATGGATTTTTTATCTAAACCTTTGTGCATTTAAAACTTAGGATTAATGAGATGATTTAATCTTAGGGTAAAACATATAATTAGGTTTATTTACATTAAAATATATCACTTCATTACTTGGGCTCTTTTTCGTTTTTAACCCAATTATATTGAGATGATTTATTTTTGGGGTTAGAAATGGGTCTAAGGGTCCAAGTAAATGAATTCCCCAGAGTTTATCCAGCCCATTAACACATTTCTTGCAGGCTAATTTTGGCTCTGATTTTCGTGGAAAATCAGAGTTAAATCATCATTTAAATAGATTTTGTGTTTTTTGTATGATTTTGCTTAAAATGGGTGTCAATGTGTAATCAATAATGATTTAGGGGAGTGATGATCAAGTAATTGAGTGATTCTGGGTTAATTAGGGGGTTAATTATGCGGTAGGATCAAATTAGAGCTGAATTAAGGAGATTGGGGGTCAAAAAAAGGAAAGAATGGGTCCTATTTCTTCCGATTTTGTTTTTAATTCGATCCTACGTGGTTTCGGACAAGATTTTCAGGCATAATCTTCACCATTAAGTAGGTCTACGCCCCTAGGCTTTCTAGAACACTATAAATAGGACCCCCTCACACACATTTCAAAGGGAGCTCTCATTACACACACACACCCATAAGCTTTTGTTTGCTTGGAGAAACTCTACTTCTCCAAGCCTAGAAACATTCCTATAGCCAGAAAATCTGGAGAAATCTCGTGGGAAAGCATCAAGGAAGAAGCCAACAAGAGGAGATCAAGAGAACATCAAGAGGAGGAAGCAATCAAAAGCAATCTAGGAGCCAAGAAGGTGGGCAATCCGAGTAGAAGGACCTGATGCAAGCAGTATCAGAAAACAATTCATATCTCGAGTTCTAGAAGTCAGATTGCTAAGATCTTGGACTCTATAGAAAGCTAAGAGAGATAACTACAACTTTGATGTTGGGACCAGAAGCTGAATCGGCCATTTTCATTGTCTAAAATCAAGAAGAAGACGACCTATAGGTTCTGTCCAACAACAGAGATAAGTGTTCTAACCCTTTTCGATTGCGCACTTTATTGATTGATACTTGCTGGTTATTTGATGATGTGAACACCCAAATTTGACCCACGAACATTTTATTAACTTAGGTTCTAGATGTGTCCAAATCACAAGATTAATAAGATGATTTAGTCTTTGGCTAGAATATATTTAGAATTTATTTTAAAGAATGTGCATATTTTATAAATTGAATCTTGTTACGTGTTGGAGTCCAAGGGTTATTGAGATGATTTAACCTTAGGATGAAAATTTGTGCTAAGGTTTGATTTAATAGAATATGTTTTGTTTTGTTTACTTGGGCTTTTTGGATATTTTTTGGACTTTTGGGTTAAAATTTGATTTAGAGGCTTAGGTTAATAAAGCTTGGATCTTCCAGAGTTTATCGGCCCAAAAATACTTTTCTTGCAACTCAAATTTAGCTTTAATTTTCGTGAAAAATCAGAATTAAATTTATTTTTCTTATAGAAAGTATGTTTTTGGAAAAAGAGAGTTGGTTTGGAGCTAATTAGAGATAAATAGGGTGTTTTAATGTTAATTGGAGTGATTGATAGGAGTGACCAACAAGAATGGAGTGATTCTTGGTCTGACAACTTTAATTCCTCGCTTAAAATCAATCAGATCCGGAAATTAATGGTGATTGGGATCCAAAAGGAAAGAGTAACAGTGCTTGACGGTCATCTAATGGCTTGGCGGTCATCCAAATATGCTTGGCGGTCATCCAAAAGTGCTTGGTGGTCATCCGGACATGACCACCAGGCGTGGCTGCCATGCCGACATGACCGCCAGGCACCTACCATTCATGTTACGCGATTTTTGACTGTTAATTCGATTCTACACGATTTTTGGTCGGATTTTTAGCAAGAATCCCACTCATTATGAGGTCTATGAACCATGTACTCCTTGAACTCTATAAATAGAGCCTCCCATTCACATCCAAAGGAGAGAATCATCTAGACACGCACACCCATAAGCTTAGAAAGGCTTGGAGAAACTCTACTTCTCTAAACCCCAAAAAACACTCTCCTTATTGTTATTCTGGAAGAATCCCATGGATTTTTGCATCATAGGGCATCAAGGTTGAAATGTAGTAGCTGATCAAAGAGCAGGAAAGCAATCAAAGGCCATCAGGAAGCCAAGAACATGAAGAACCCGAGTGGAGGTTCCTTATGCGTGCAGTCTCAGAAAATAATTCATATCTCGAGCTCTAGAAGTCGAATTGCTACATTCTTGGACTCTCTGGAAATCTAAGAGGGAGATCTACAACTTTGCGGTTGATACCGTAAGCTGAATTGGCCATTTTCATTGTCTAAAATCCAGTCGAAGACGACCTATAGATTCTGTCCAACAACCAAGGTAAGTACTCTAATCCCTTTTTGATTGTGATTCTCATTGATTGCCGATGATTTGATGTTGCTGAGATGTTTACTGCTGATACGATGATGTGATTTGTGTTGATGAACCGTTAGAACTACGTGGCTTTGACCCCTGTCACTCGGGTACGTCGGTAGTCTCTAGTTGCCAATGAGATGCAAGCCAAATCTTCTTCTTCTCCCCTTCTCTTTATTTTCCACACATGCACACTCGCACCAGGCACACTTGCAGTTTACAATTGCACATAATCTCGACCCAACACGGATGGTTGCCTAACACCGTCCCATCTGTGACGAACCCCCGATCCCATGACTTTGGTTCGCCATGATCATGTAGCCTAAAGGAGTCACATAAAGGTTTTTTCCAAGTTTTGTCCTTAATAAAATTTGGGTGGCGACTCCATTGTCATGGGATTGACCCGAGAAAGAAGGTGAAAAGGATTAGATGAATAGGCCCAAAGGATTTTGGGTCGGGTATTCACAGTTGGCGACTCCGCTGGGGAAGTAGTGGGTTCAAGAGACTTTGTGCATTTGTTGAATCTTGTGTGCCTTTTATTTGTCATCATAAGTGCCTTGCATTCATAACAATTGATGTGAAGCCTTTACCGCAAGAGGGCGAGGGAATCCAAATCCGCTACATGCTTTCCTTAAGCGATAGTGGTTTGAGTGAACCCGTTTCTCGATGCTTAGCAATGATGGGGATTAATTGGCCTTAGACCTCACGCGATATCCTTTATCACATGTGAGTAGGTTAGCCTATTCCCTAGCGGCAATCTTTTGGCCCCCACCCAGCTGCATACCTTGAGCATCTCATGCATATTGAATCAATAAGTGGTATGTGCTTTTTTTGTGTGATTATTATTGTGGATTTGTTTATGTGTAAATAGAGTGTTTTTATTTATTGTGTGATATGTGTAATTAGTGGGACCGCCATGCTAACTCTGCGTAGGGGCAATATTGCATAGTATAATTTGATGAGTCAGGTAAACGAACCCTAGAGATGTAGGTATATATATCTAAGCCGATGATAAATTTTTGGTGTTGTTGCCCTAGTTGATATACATGTCTTGTCGGTCTACATTGTTTTAGGGAATCCCCATTTGCATACATTGAACATTGCATGACATGCTTTTCAAATCAAACAAATCGAGTCGAGGTGCATCGTCTTTGTTGAAGCTTGAGTTTTCTCAAATAAAAAAAAGGAGATTTTTTTCAAAGAAAAGAAACATCTTTTGCGAGTATATTCCATCATGTTTTCCACCAGTTGTTGTTTGAAATAAAACAAAGCCTAAGTCTAGGATTCTTGATGGCCATGAACCGAATTGACTGAAAATCCTACCTTTAGGACACCATGAGTGAAAAAAAACTAATTTTTCAATTCTACCAATTGCCATGATTAAGGGGAATTTTGTTGATGGATGGCCAATGATGACTCTTGGAGTTTCAAATTTTCTGTGTTGCTCAACCCGACATTTGTTTTTCCGAACTCCCTATGCCTATTTCTTTTTTCGAAAAAATCTTGACGTCAACATTTACATTCTAGAACAAATTGCCAGGCCTTTTCAAAGCGAATTTCTCATATAGATGCTCGATAAAGGATATGATTTAGGCCTTCTTTGATCAAGCCCGCAAGCCAAAAAAAAGCCTACTCGGTATCATTATCCCTTGGTAACCCTCTTTGAGCCCATGACGTGATAGCCAGACTTTCTTTGATTACCCACATCGACCCACCTTTAGCCCTTGGAGGCTTCTCTACGGCTATCATATATTTCCCTTCCAAGAATCGTACCTTCTTCAAAACCCATTGGGAAGATCTCACTTCTAGCTTTTATCAAAGAATTTTTTATTGATGACAAGTGTACATGAGCCTCGACTTTTACACATCCAAGATGGTCGATGCAACGAATCGCTCCAAGAGCATTATAAAAGGTCGAAGTGTACACACGGAGGAATAGCCGAAGCCATTCACCGAAAGTCGTTCAAATATATCGAAGAAAAATCATCAAAATTTCCCAAAATTGATTTCGGGAAATCCAAACAGCAAAGAAGCAAGTGTGTATACATAATAGTGGAGTTTAGACCTGGGATTTGCCTATGGGATTTCTTTTTGAAAATTTCATGACGTCAAATCATACTTACATATGGGATCTTTCTTTGCTTGGGTTTTTATTCTAAAATATTTTTTTTTATGAACTCTTAAGAGTCCTCGATTGGGTGTCTTGATCTAAGTTCCCTTTAGACGGTGATTTGGTAAAGATTTTCAAAAGCTTTGATTTGAAGCGTCTTATTACTACTGGTTTTGGCCATTCATGGGGTCCTTGTTGAAAAAAAAAACATATATTCATGGCCATTGGGAGTCCTTCACTTGAAGCTTTTGTGATTTTAGATGGTAACTTGCGTTTTTCGAGTTTCTTAACTTCCACCTTCGGCTTGAATTATTTTCATTGCTCATGCATCATACTAGGGGCACATGCATCCAGACGCACTATATAGATAGCACTTGCATCCATACATGCAGAAGTAGATAACGCTTGCATTCGGAGTGAAAAATAGAAAGAGAGAAAGAGGAAAAGTGGAAGAGGAAAAACAACATGTCATGGCATCATGTATAGACTAGGGGCATCCCTCATGCATTGAAAAAATAAACACATGGTAGACACACTCATGGATTCTTTAGTAAGGTAGACTTGGTTGAGGGTAAATGATCAACAAAAGTGACAACATCTTAAATTCGTCATTTGATGTAGAATTACATTTCATGGGGTTAATGACTGGAGGGGCATGGCATGCCCGAATCTTTTGATGACTTTGTCTGTGGAATAATGGGCATGTTATGCCCGCACTCGAGATGTAGACATTACGATCACCTGTAGAATCTAGGGGCACGGTATTCCTCTGGCTTTTGGATGATTAATGTTTGATGTCATGCATTCTTGAGAAGATGTAAGGCCCAATTTTTTTTTTATTTTTTTAATAAAGTTGATGTGTGTTGTCTTGGGCATTCGAGGAGATGTAAGCCCCAACTTTTTTTGATGTGTCGAGATGTGAGCTTGGGCATTCAAGGAGATGTAAGCCCCAACTTTTGTTGATGAGTTTGGGCATTCTCAATGGAACGAGTTGTAAGGCCAAACCCTTTCGTGAAATAATGTTAGGGGCACGGTACCCGAACCTGTGTTGATTATGGACTAGTAAGCTTGAGAAATAGAGTAGACTTCCAGTTGTGGATAAGGGGCGTGTTCAGCCTCAAAATTTAAGATCTCTTGATCCCTCTCTTAGTCACTTGACTATATCCTCATGGATAAGATCTCTTGATCCCTCTCTTATTCACATGGCTATATCCTCATGGACAAGATCTCTTGATCCCTCTTTCAGTCGCTTGGCTATATCCTCAAGTTTTAAGGTCTCTTGGTCCCTCTCTTAGTCGCTTGGCTTACATCCTCATGGATAAGATCTCTTGATCCCTCTTTTAGTTGTTTGGCAATATCCTCATGGATAAGATCTCTTAATCCCTCTTTTTGATCGTGTGGCTATATCCTCAAGGATAAGATCTCTTGGTCCCTTCTTCTAGTCCCTTGACTATATATTCTCACGTATAAGATCTCTTGATACCTCTTTTTAGTCTCTTTGACTATATCCCTCTAAGAAAGACAGACAATGGTATGAAGACGAATCACCCCGATTGATGTGAGAATACATAACCAGACCTCTCTTAGGGTACCATGCCGATACTGCATTAGAAAAAAAATCCCAAGGACGATAGATTTTCAAGAGAGAAAAGGAAAGCTTTCCCAGGGAGGAGATAAATCCCTAACCAGTTTCTCCACGAAGGAGATGATTCCCACAAGCTGAGGACCCAGTCTTCGCAAACCCCGGGATGAGATGATTTCCAGCCTCGAGAGCCAGTCCCTCACAAACTTTCGGGATGAGATGATTCCCGAAGTGGAGCATCGGATGCTCCAACCTTTAGCACACACGCACTAATCATATCTTTGAGTAGCAAACATTCACAAATTTGGTTGTTCCTTTCTTGCGTTGTTTCGTCTTTAGTATCTAAACACTCATCAACGAGGGGCACCTGTGAACACCCAAATTTGACCCACGAATATTTTATTAACTTAGGTTCTAGATATGTCCAAACCACAAGATTAATAAGATGATTTAGTCTTTAGCTAGAATATATTTAGAATTTATTTTAATGAATGTGCATATTTTATAAATTGAATCTTGTTACGTGTTGGAGTCTAAGGGTTATTGAGATGATTTAATCTTAGGATGAAAATATGTGCTAAGGTTTGATTTAATAGAATATGTTTTGTTTTGTTTACTTGGGCTTTTTGGATATTTTTTAACCCAATAATATTGAGATAATTTACTTTTGGGTTAAAATTTGATATAGAGGCTTAGGTTAATAAAGCTTGGATCCTCCAGAGTTTATTGGCCCAAAAATACTTTTCTTGCAGCTCAAATTTAGCTTTGATTTTTGTGCAAAATCAGAATTAAATTTATTTTTCTTATAGAAAGTATGTTTTTGGTAATAGAGAGTTGATTTGGAGCTAATTAGAGATAAATAGGGTGTTTTAATGTTAATTGGAGTGATTGATGGGAGTGACCAATAAGAATGGAGTGATTCTTGGTCTGACAACTTTAATTCCTCGTTTAAAATCAATCAGACCCAGAATTAATGGTGATTGGGATCCAAAATGAAAGAGTAACAATGCTTAGCGGTCATCTAATGGCTTGGCGGTCATCCAAATATGTTTGGCGGTCATCCAGAAGTGCTTGGCGGTCGTCCAAAATTGTCTGGCGGTCATCCGGACATGACCACCAGGCGTGGCTGCCATGCCGACATGACCGCCAGGCACCTACCATTCATGTTACGCGATTTTCGACTGTTAATTCGATTCCACACGATTTTTGGTCCGATTTTTAGCAAGAATCCCACTCATTATGAGATCTAAGAACCCTGTACTCCTTGAACTCTATAAATAGAGCCTCCCATTTACATCCAAAGGAGAGAATCATCTAGACACACACACCCATAAGCTTAGAAAGGCTTGGAGAAACTCTACTTCTCTAAACCCCAAAAAACACTCTCTTTATTGTTATTCTGGAAGAATCCCGTGGATTTTTGCATCATAGGGTATCAAGGTTGAAGTGTAGCAGCTGATCAAAGAGGAGGAAAGCAATCAAAGGCCATCAGGAAACCAAGAACATGAAGAACCCGAGTGGAGGTTCCTGAAGCATGCAGCCTCAGATAATAATTCATATCTCGAGCTCTATAAGTCGGATTACTACAATCTTGGACTCTCTGAAAAGCTAAGAGGGAGATCTACAACTTTTCTGTTGAGACCAAAAGCTGAGTTGGCCATTTTCATTGTCTAAAATCCAGTCGAACCCATAGATTCTGTCCAACAACCAAGGCAAGTACTCTAATCCCTTTTTTATTGTGAATCTCATTGATTGCAGATGATTTGATGATTTGATGTTGCTGATGTTTACTGCTGATATGATGATGTGATTTATGTTGATGAACCGTTAGAACTACGTGGCTTTGACCCCGGTCACTCGGGTACGTAGGTAGTCTCTAGTTTCCAATGAGATGCAAGCCAATTCTTCTTCTTCTCCCCTTCTCTTTATTTTCCACACATGCACACTCGCACCAGGCACACTTGAATTTTACAATTGCACATAGTCTCGACCCAACGCGGATGGGTGCCTAACACCTTCCCATCTGTGACGAACCCTTGATCCCATGACTTTGGTTCGCCATGACCATGTAGCCTAAAGGAGTCACATGAAGGTTTTTCCCAAGTTTTGTCCTTAATAAAATTTGGGTGGTGACTCCAATGTCATGGGATTGATCCGAGGAAAAAGGTGAAAAGGATTAGGAGAATAGGCCCAAGCGATTTTGGGTCGGGTATTCACAGATGATGCTTTTGGTGATTATGTGATTACTGTGATGCCATGTCAAGAACTACGTGGGCTTTGAACCTGGTTGCCGGGGTACGTAGGTGGTCTCTAGTGGTGGGGACGCAAGCCCAAATTTTTTAATTTTCCCTTTTTTTTTTCTGTACCTTCTTCTCCTTCCCCTTCAATTCAATTTTGTTATTTTTATGTGATTTGTTTCCACGATTGCACACTTGCATAAGGCACACTTGTACTCTTCAATTGCATAAGGTTTCGACCCAACACGGATGGGTGCCTAACACCTTCCCATATGTGACGAACCCCCGATCCCATGTCATTCATTCGCTATGACCACGTAGCCTAAAGGAGTCATACAAAGGTTTTTCCCAAATTTTGCCCTTAATAAAATTTGGGTGGCGACTCCATCGACATGGGATTGACCCGAGAAAGAAGGTGAAAGAAATAGGTGAATAGGCCCAAGTGATTTTGGGTCGTGTATTCACAGGAAGTCTAATACAATCTGACCAAGAACTAAGCAAGCTTGTAAGAGGAAGCTTGGAAGAAGAAAACTACAATGGTGGAAGGCCTTGCTTTGCTGCCTGGTGCTGAAGAAGTAGAGGAAAGTCTTGCGCTCCAAGGATTTTTGGAGTTCTTGGCTTCCCAAGTTCTTGGTTTTGGGACAGGAATCTGGGACTCTGATTTCTTGGAGGGTACTGTGCAACCATTTGTGAACGGGATCCGCAAGTGGGTGAATAGTGTGAACACCCAAATTTGGACCTCTCATATTTTGTTGATTTAAGCTTTTTATGTGTTTTAAACCCAATATTAATGAGATGATTTAACCTTTGGACCAAAGATATATCTAGAGTTTGTTTTGATAGAGTATGGATATTTTATTAAGTTGGATTTTTTATATGTTTTAACCCATTATTATTGAGATGATTTAATTTTGGGCTAGAAATATATTTAAGATTTAATTTTATAAAATATGGACTCTCCAAAAGTTTCGGCCTATAAATACACATTACTTGCAGCTCACTTTGGTTCTGAATTTCATGCAAAATCAGAATCAAAATTACATTTTTTATGTAGTGTGTGTTTTTGATAAAAAGTTTATGGAAAGTGAGTAATTGGGCATATTAATGACATATGGAAAGTTTAGGAGGAGTAGTAATCAAGAAAAGGAGAGTTTTCTGTTCTGATAACTATTTAATTACGCGTGAGAATCAAGTCTGGTCGGATTTAATGAGAATCGGGTTAAAAAAGGCAAGAACAGCTACTGTAGAAAGTGGCAGGCGGTCATCTTGGATGACCGCCACCATCTAGAGGAAATGGAATGATGACCGCTAGCACCTGGCGGTCATGCCGTGATGACCTCCGGCCGCTTGGTGGTCGTGTATGCCTGTTACGCAATTTTGAGAGATTTTTGCTCTTTAATTCCATCCTACGCATTTTTGCCCAGATTTTTAGCACTGCTCATTTTGAGGTCCACGACCTCTGCACTTCCAAAACTCTATAAATATAGCCCCCCTACACACTTCCAAGAGGTCAGAAATTCTAGAGAGCATGCACACTATAAGCTTGAGTGATTGGAGAAACTCTTCTTCTCCGAGCCTATAAACACTTTCTAAAGTTGTTATTCTGGAGGAATTTTGTGGACAGAAGCATGAAGAAGATGCCAACAAGAGGATATTAAGAGTAGATCGAAGGTGAAGCTAAAGAGTGGAAAAGAAGTGGGGTTAGAAGACAACCCAAAGCAAGGAGCTAGAGGAGGGCTTCAACAGGTAAACTAGATCCCTTTTTGTTTGTTTTTGCCGCTAAATTCTTGATGATTTGATGCTGCTGATGTTGTTGATATGATTGTTGTGTGATGCCATGTAAGAACTACGTGGGCTTTGAACCCGATTACCGGTGTACGTAGGTGGTTTCCAGTGGTGGAGACTCAAGCCCAATTGATGTTTAGTTTCCTGTTTTGTCTTTAGATTTTTTTGTTGTTTTGTTGTTGTGATTGAATCTAGTTCAATTATTGCACAAGATTTCGCCCCAGCACGGGTTCTTACTCGTGACGAACCCCCGAATCCAACAATCTCTGGTTCGCTAAAGATCAGTCCCTTAAGATGTTTCCTATGAAAGAGGATGATGCCTAGAGGTTTTTTATTGGATTTTTCCAAGAAATAAAATCAGGGTAACGACTCCTTTGATTGTTGGATAGTATGAAAAGTATAAGGTGAGGAGGTCAAACTAATTATTTGGCCCAGGTCCTCTTAGCTGGTGACTCTGCTGGGGAAGTAGTGGGTTTAAGAATTTTTGTGCAATCATTGAATTAATTATATGCCTTTATACTTGCCATATCCGTGCCTTGTATTTATGATGAATTGATGTGAAGCTTCTACCTTAAGAAGGTGAGGGAATTCGAGACCGCTACATACCATCCTACGGGGTTAGTGGCTTAAGTGAACCCGTTTCTCGCTGCTTAGCAATGATAGGGGGTTAATAGGTCCAACGACATCACGTGACGTCCTACGTCACATGTGAGTAGGCCAAACTACCCTTTAACAACAGTCCTTTGGCCCCTAACCAGCTGCATACCTTGAGCATCTTATGTATGATGAATCAATAAGTGGTACGTGCATTTGTGTGGCGTATATGTTGTGTGAAAAATGTGTTATATATATGTGTTATGTTTCTTCATTATGGATTCGAGCCTGTGCATGCATTAGAAAGAAAGAAAAAGAAAATGAGAGAGTCTCCATGGCTATAGGCATAGAAAGTGAAAAAGAAGTCATCCATCAATTAAAATTGAAAATGTTGGTGTAGAAAATACGGGTAGATGTCCCTTTGTCCCTTGAGTTCGAAGATATGTTTGCATGATGCATGACATGTTGCATGAACTTTTCAAATATAAAGCATATCAAGTCGGTAATGAATTTCCATACCATACCTTTTGAAACCGAGACATTTTACTATTAGCCCTTTGTTGATTAAAACCTATTCGATGAGGTCTTTGACTCCACGTCCCTATTTTGGCAGTGGTACTTTTGATAGGACATCATGAGTAACGAATATATTGATCAAGTTGAGAAAACCAATAACATGAATATGGCCCGAAAGATCTTTAGGAAGGAATGAGCAACTTAAGTGGGAAAACCAAAGCTTATACCAAGAGATGGAGTTGCAGTTTGTGAGGACCCGAACAAAAATTAATTTGATCCCTCACCATATCAAAGGAGTCGCCACCTGAATTTTATTAAGGACAAAATTAAGGGAAAAACCTTGACTTTTCTAACCCGCAGTAACCGGTCATAGCTAACCAAAGATGTAGGATTCAGGGGTTCATCACCGATGGGAAGGTGTTAGGCACCCATCTGTATTGGGGCGAAATCGTGTGCAATTGATGATCCCTATATGCCTTATGCACAAAAAACACAACAAAAAAACAAAACAAAATAAACAAGAACAAAGACAAAAACAGAAAATAAACACATAATTGAGCTTGAGATTCCACCACTAGAATCCACCTACGTACACCGGCAGTCGGTTTCAAAGCTCAAGTAGTTCTTACATGGCATCACACAACACATAACAAAAAATGCAGCAATACCACAACAACATCAATATTACTACAGCAACATCGACATTGAAATCACAATATTAACACCACAACTATAACATCAATGTCATAGCAATACCGCAACAACACAACGCAACTCATAAGCGACATCACAATCAACATTATGATAGCAATATCAACATCATGATAACAACATCAATATCACGGCAGCAGTACCAACATCACAGCGACATCACTACATCAAAACAACATACACACAATAACACAACACAAACAAAATTTGGTTTTCATCTCGTTTTCAAACAGAGAATACCTACGTACCCGAGTGACCGGGGTCAAAGCCACGTAGTTCTAACATGGCTACTTTATAACCATTATAGCATCATCATTAAAAGCATCACCGCAGCACAATAACAGTAGCAAAAATTGAATTAAAGGGTTAGGGTTACCTCTTGAAGCCCTCCTCTCGCTCCCGTTAGCTTTTCGCTTCTCAACAGAATCTTGACTTTGTAGGCCAAAAAGTGCCTAAGAGGGGGGTGAATTAGGCCTTAAAAAATTTTTCGAACAGAGAGATTTGGTTTCTGCGATACCAAATCTCTGCGGGCAGATTTGGTTTTTGAGATACCAAATCTATTAAGTACTTAGTGAGTTTATGAAGCAAGAATGTGAGTAGAGAAAGAGTAGAAGAGAGTGAACACAGTGATTTAGAGTGGTTCCCCCTCACCAGGTACCTCCACTACCTAAAGGTTCCTTCCTTTAGGATTTTGAAAACACTCACTATACTTAGGTTTTTGCAGGATCAACCTTAACCGTTACAAACACAAGCTTTTCTAGGCTAAGCTCGAACCTTTACAAGCTTTTCACAAGCTAAGCTCTAACCTACACAAGCTTTTCACAGGCTAAGCTCTAGCAAGAGTATTAAACTCATCACATGCATGATCCTTATGAGCAATAAATATAACCTAAGCATATCTAGAGTAATCATCAACAATGACAAAAACATATCTTTTACCTCCTATACTCATGGTTCTCAGAGGTCCAAACAAATCCACGTGTAATAATTCTAAAGGTCTAGATGTAGAGACAACATGCTTGGGTTTAAAGAAACTTTTAACCTGTTTACCAAGCTGACATGCACGACATGTAGCTTCTTTTTCATATTTGAGTACGGGTAAACCCTTTACCAACATCTTGCTTGATAATCTGGATATGAGGTCCAAGTTGGCATGCCCAAACAAAATCAGACTTTTAGGAACATATAACACACAATTTGGATTTCAACTGGAAGTCGGCGGAAACTTGGAAATTGAAAGATGAAACAATTTATGTGACCTACCCCATAGAAAGAAAAAAGAATATTTAAACCTAAAGAAGTTCATTTTAGTTTTCAGAAAGATACTTTCTTTTGCCACACCGGGGCTATGGGAATCGAACCCAATTCAATTCTTCCGCGACCTCTTTACGAATAACAAGACCTTTCAAAAGAATCTCTCCTAAAGCTAAATATAAAGAGTTCCCATGAGCTTTAAAGCTTCCACGATTAAGAACGGCAAAGTCCATCCGAACTGTCCAATGAAGAATAAGAGGAGAACAAAGCGACAATGGCGCGCAAAGCGCATGCGGAACGGTACCACAAGGTTGGTGTTTCTGTTCTGGCACTTAGACACTTAATTAGCTCAGTGTTAGTAGCATTATCAAAACATATAGAATAGACATTCCCTTTTCTGGTACCAGTAAATACCACATCCTTGTCTACCGAACTAACTAAACATTTAGATGCTTTAAATGTAACATTAAAGCCTTTATCACAGAGTTGACTCACACTAAGCGGATTATATTTAAGATTATCAACAAGCAAAACATGTTCAATAGAAGGAGTAGAGTCAATGTTACCAAACCCGAGAATTTATCTTTTGGACTTGTCCCCAAAAGTTACTTTTCCTCGGTCTTTCATGGTTAGGGATGAAAACATGGATATCTCTCCGGTCATATGCCTTGAGCATCCACTGTCTAGGATCCATTCATCCCTTGTCACCTGCAGAAAACAACTAGGTTTTAGGTACCCAAACTAATTTGGGTCATGTGGGGTTAGATTTGGTTCCTTTTGGAACCCACATATATCTAACATTTTTATTTTTCTTCTTAATCCAGCAAGTCTTGATACCATGACCATTCTTTCCACAGTAATAGCAAGTAATACGTGGTGCACGATAATGTGTATGCATATAATTCCTAGAAGAATGTGCATAAGTGTTTCTTCTAAATCTATGTGACTGCATACTATGATTCGGTTTTCTAAAAACCATATCTGGCCTATATGACATATTCTTTCTATATAGTTTTCTATTAACCAGATTTGACTTTCTTGACCCTGAAGCATAATTGTTCACACACATGTGTGCCCTACCATTACCTAAGTGTGAAGTATCAGGTTTGTATGGCACACTCGATTCTGCCCTAAAAAATTGCACAGTAGGATTTGGTTTTTCAAAAACCAAATGTGTAGCACCTAAACCTTCTTTTTGTGTAGAACTTCTTTGCTGTCCTAACAACATGTTCAAATTATTGGCACTACCACTAAATTTCTCTAGACAAGATTTTAGATCAGTGACATGTTTCTCAAGAACATTTTTCTCATTTTCAAGAACTTTACACATATCACTCTTGCAAGCATATCTCTTTTCTAGTTCATCATGAGCATTTTTTAGAGCGAATTTCTCAGCTTTTAAATCCTCACTTACTTTCATAGCATCAACATTAGTTAGCCTAAGTTTCTCATTTTTATTTTTATAGGCTTCCTCATCAAATTCAAGCAAATCAATCTTCTTTTTATATTCCTTATTTTTCTTAACTACTTGCTTGTATTTGGCATGCAATTCATCAAAGGCAGCAAGTAATTCTTCTAAATTAAGATCAGTAGAATCATTTACCTCAGAATCTTCTTGGGCTATGAAGCTTAGATTTGTCTCCTCCTCGACAGCAGAATCGGTTGAGGAGTCTGAATCATCCCATGCCACCATAGTCTTCTTTCCCTTGGTTTTTTAAAAACCAGATCGGTCCTTCTTTTGATAAGGACACTCGGATTTGATATGGCTTGGACGATTGCAACCAAAGCACACCAAAGAGTCTTTATTGGGCTCTTCTGCTTTTGTGACCTTAAGATTCTTCCCTTTAAGTTGCTTCTTCATCTTAAGGTACTTTGCGAATCTTCTGGTGAGGAGAGCCATATCTAAGTCACCATAATCTTCATTTGGTTCCTGAACCTTTAATGCGACGTCCTTCATCTTTGGTTCTATTTTGTCACCATGAAAAAATAGCTTGCCAATGAGCTCATCATAGGATAACAAATTCAAGTTCTGAGCTTCTTCAATGGCAGTCACTTTAGGTTCCCATTCTTTGGGAAGTGACCTTAGAATTTTTGCAACCTTTTCTCTATATGCCATCACCTTTCCAAGTGATGCAAGGTTGTTGCAAAGTATAGTAAAGCGAGTATCCATAGCATGTATGGTTTTTCCAGAATCCATTTGAAAAAGCTCATATTCTCGCATCAAGCGATTGAGCCTAGATTCTTTGACTTGATTTGTGCCTTCATGAGTGATGCACAATAATATCCAGATTTCATGAGCGGTTTCACAAGATCTAACTCTTTGAAACTCACTCTCACTGATTCCGCATAGTAGAGTATTTTTGGCTTGAGCATCAAACTTTGCTCTCTTCATTTCATCCTCAGTCCAGAGATGCATAGGACTGTTCGGCCTGTTGTAAGGATTCTGGACAATATGCCACATCTCAATGTCCTTTCCTTCAAGGAAGATCTTCATACAAATCTTCCAATAATCAAAGTTTGCCCCATCAAAGTATGGTGCCTTGTTCACGCTTGTACCCTCGAAAGCCATGATCTTTGTCTCTGGATTTTACTCCTTCGAACTGAGAGCGCAGCTCCGCTACCAATTATAGGCCCAAAAGTGCCTAAGAGGGGGGTGAATTAGACATTAAAAACTTTTTCGAACATAGAAATTTGGTTTCTGCGATACCAAATCTCTGCGGGCAGATTTGGTTTTTGAGATACCAAATCTATTAAGTACTTAGTGAGTATATGAAGCAAGAATGCGAGTAGAGAAAGAGTAGAAGAGAGTGAACACAGTGATTTATAGTGGTTCTCCCTCACCAGGCACCTCCACTACCTAAAGGTTCCTTCCTTTAGAATTTTGAAAACACTCACTATACTTAGGTTTTTGCGGGATCAACCTTAACCGTTACAATCACAAGCTTTTCTAGGCTAAGCTCGAACCTTTACAAGCTTTTCACAGGCTAAGCTCTAACCTACACAAGCTTTTCACAGGCTAAGCTCGTACCTATCCTCAAATCTAATCCTAGACTTGAGTACCCAGCAAAACTAAAACTAAACCTTGCTTACAAATTGTCCTTTGAAACAGATTTGCACTGTAAGCTGAAATACCAAATCTTTTTAAGCTCAAGTATACACTCAGAATATGCGCACTGGTTGGGATGATCTTCCATAGGTGTAAACGTCCCTCTTTATAGGATCAGAGTGTGGGGGATACGCTCATGCAACGGCTCCTTATACTCCAGTTGACTTCAGTTCATTAAAACTTCAGTTTGGTGCCGTTATGCATGTCAACTCCTTGGTCTTTACGAATTTGCCAATTCTGGAATGTTTGGACCACCTTCTGGAGTTGACTAGAAGTTAGATGGGAACATCTTCTGCACTTCCATAAAGTCTTCCCTCTTACTTGTTCTCCAATTTAAACGGCTGGAAGTGAGATTTAAATACTTGCATGACCACACGCAACTTGCACAAGAAGTTGATGTTGACGGCTTCAGATATGGTATCGGTAAAAACCATATGTCGTGTATCCAAGATATGATATCGATAAAAACCATATGTCCTGTGTCCAAGATATGGTATCGGCAGAAACCATATTTTCCTGCAAGTGAAAATCAACACAAGAAAAGCTAGCAATACGCATATAATTTGTTAATCATCAAAACTAGATAATCATCATGGTTAATCACAGTTTAGCATTAGAGGATGACTATCCCTAATTTTTTGTCAACGGACTTGACTTCAATCGAAAATTGGTACTAAAGGAGACCGAATCAGCGTCTGGCATCAACAGCAAAGTTGTAGATCCTCTCTTAGATTTCCAAAGACTCTAAGAATGCAGCAATCCGACGTCTGTAGCTCGAGATATCACGATTGTCCCAGGACTGCATAGGGAAGAACACTCCTCTTGGGTTTTCACTTTTTTCTCAACGATTTTCTCCGATTGGCCTCCTTCTTGTAACCCTCTTGCTCTCCTCTTGCTACTGGGTTGTTACTACTCCTATCCACGAGATTACTCTAGAAAATCAGCTCCTCTAATGCCTCCTATACTCAAAGAACAAGGATTTCTCCAAGCACTCAAGGCTTTAGGTGTGTAGAGAATAATTCTAATGTGTGCCCTTTTTGTGTGTAATGGGAGGGTCTATTTATAGTGTTCCAAGGATAGGGGGTCATCCTATTAATCTAAATTTCAAAATTGAACCCCTAAATCTGATGGTTGTAGGCTAGGAATTAGAAGAAGAGGTAAAAAGAAGATTCTGGAAGGAACGAAAGCCACAGCCCCAGTGGTCATCCCTCAAAGCCCGCCGGTGGCGGCGGACATGGCGTTGTGCAGTTTTTTCCTTTTTTCTCCTCCAATCCGATTCCTAGTTGGTTTCTACGCCTTCTAGAGTATTCCCTGACCCAGAAAACACCCTAAACTTGTATCCCACTCCATTACTTTTCCTTTTTATCAATTGCGCATCAAATTTACTCCCTTTTTTCATTAAAACTATCATAAAAATACAAAATAGGCAAAATATATATTTAATCACCAATTTTTACGAAAATTAGAATTAAATTTAGCTGCTAGCCATGTGTTTTAAATGGGCTAACATCACTGGAGGATCCATATCTTATTGCGCCCAAACCTAATATCTACTTCTAACCCAAAATTATTCAAATAACAAAGGGCCAAAAATAAACAAAAGAAATAAGCAAATAAAATATCCTTATTCAACTACATCAAATAACAAACATATTCATGCCATCAATCAAATGATCTCATCAATCAAAGACACAAAAAAAATTATAATTTAAAATAATAGAATAAATCATGAGTCAAATTTGGGTGTTCACATAGTTGTGATTCAGGAAGGTAATAGGCAAGCTAGGGGCACGATCCTCCAAGCAACTGTACTGAGATGGGAATTTTCTAGGAAAGCTATGAGGCAACTCAAGGAGGTGATGGGACAACTTGATTCACTTGAAGAGGTGATAAGGGACCTCCAATTTCATAATACCGTACTAGCTCAAGGGAACATTCGACTATATGGAAATTTCGAAGACTACAAGAAAGAGGTGGAAGCAAATGAAGAATGGGATGACGACTGGGCCAAGGCGGCGGAAGACGAAAGGAAGGCAATTGACCAATATGATACCATGGGCGTAGAAGATGATGAAGCCTCGGAGTCCGATGAGCAATCAAACCCTCAAGAAGTTGTGGTAGATATTGAGGCCTGAACCCGAAATTGAAGATGAGATGGTTGAAGATGATGATCACCGAGGCGATGCAAAGGAAGTTACTTTTACACCATTGTTGCCGAGAAGGAAGCTGGTGTATCCAGATAAGAGAGAATGGGCGAAGGAGATAGATGCCTAGAAGTGTTATCTGGGAGGGATAAGACCTTTAGCTATAGTATAGAGTTTCCCATTCTCATTTAAAAGTTAAAGGGTCATGATTCACCTCTATTGACTCCCGCCAGAGGGTCTGTATCGTCAGTCTTGTTTTTCTTGATTTTGTTGTTTAAGTATCATGAAATAAATAATAGCCTCATCCTCCCAATTATGAATATGATGTTTGTAATGAACCTTGTAGACTTTTTTTGACTTAGCTGGAGAACCATAAAATGAACTACGAAGACCTAATCCAGTAAATTGAAATTTGAGATGTTAAAGTTAGAATCATTCAAATTAGCACTTTGTCCAAGATGTATCTGAAATAAGCCTGGTTTGTTAAGTAATCTTCCTCCAAACAAAAAAAGGAGAAAAAGAAAGAGGCCGAAAAGAAAAACAAAAAAAGAGAAAAATGGCCAAATAAAAAAAAAAGACAAGGAAAAAAGAAAAAGAAAAAGGAGCAAAGAGGAGGAAGGAAAATTTTGATTTCATAATCAATGTGCCATTCATCTTAAAATTTTTGGAAAAATATTTTTTGAGAAAATAAAATTTGTGGAAAGAAAATAGAGTTGACTTGAAAAGTCAAACACCATTTCACTGGTACGTAGGTAGTTCAATAACGAGCCCGGTCTAATTAATGTCGGTTCTTAACTTAAGTCGACAAAGAATGATGAGGTTCAAGTTTGATGTTGGAATTGTATATCTCGAGTCTGTATAAGGCATCCCTAGTTGATTAGAAGTGTTCTTCAAAGCCCTTTTAAAAGGTCACCTGGTCATTCATCCGCCGTTAAGATAGACAAGGAACTGTATGAGTCGTCTCCTGAGATGTCGCCACAAACAAGGAAGAGTCCAGCTCGCCACCATTGCACCCACCTAGATATTCGGTTGCCATTCTTTACTGAAGAAAAGGAAAGAAAGAAAAAAAAGAAGAGGAAAAAAGAGGGGGTGGCGGGGGGATCTAGGCAAAATTTAGAACATGTTTGCTAGGTTGAAAACTCAAGAGGGCGGCTTAGGAAAAAATTAAGGCTAATGGTGATAGGATGTTTTAGGGCACACCCGTTGTTGGAATTATTATTTGATGTAATTAGTCATGTAAACATGATTTGCCTAGAAAATGAGAATGTGGAGTTGCATGATTTTGCGAAAATCTTTTCTTGTCGAACCCGTGAATTCTTTGATAAAGCAAGCTAAACAGCCTAGACGATTTTCGAAACCTGACTCGACTATTTTTGAAAAAATTGCATACGTAGTTGCATCGCACTAGTAGAAAATAAACATACACGCATATAAGAGTAGAATGTCAAATGTTGCATACATGAACATCTAGATCTAGAACATACATGCATCATGTGCATCAAGATCGTCTATTCTTCTTACCCCGAGTCTGGCGGCCCTATTGAGGATGCTCTTGGATGGTAGTGTCAGAATCACCCGATGCCTGATCAGCAGGCTATGAAGCAGTAGTGGTAGCTGGGGGCTTGTGGAGGTGAGGATCCCAAAAGATAGGAGTAGGCTGTGCACACCGAGCTTCCCTTAAGCAAGAAGTCAGCTGCAAATTCTTATGAATTTTTTTTTTTTAGCATCATTGTTTGTTATGTTTTCTTAAATGTTTTATCTAACTTCGTAATCATGGGTCAATAATTTTTTTAATCTTGACAAATTTAGCTAAATTTTATAAATCATAGAAATTTTATAATTGCGGAGAAGGCTTTAAATTAAGTGAAAAAAAAATGTTTCCTTTTCCATGGGAATATTGAAGCTCGGGGAGCTTGAGTTGACTCACCTTTTTTTTTTTTCCGAAACCAAAATTTAGTAGATTCATTTGTAGTACTTTTTTTTCCCCCATGGGTTTTAACAGAGTATATCCCAAGGGCAACGTGGCGCGTTCTTACAGGCCCCTCGAACCAAACAATTATGACAACGTAGTAAACATAAAAAAGCCTTCTTTCCTCACTTATCCTCACAAAATCTTTGAAAGACAGAACACAACCAACAAAACACAAACAAAGACACACACTTGAAATTAAAACAAACCATAAATTTCTCACACACAAACAACTTCAAAATATCATTACACCGCCGCCGACGTCTGATGAGAGTGCATTTTGAAAACACCTGAAAATGGACGGCCTCACTCTTGACTAATTCTTTGAAATGCACTTTGCATATCCCCCTTCCGCATCAACATTTTATATATGCTCTAAACTTTTGATATCACTTTTTTTTTTCACTTTTCACCTTCTGTAATTAACTCTTTTTTTTTACCACGCTCAAGCTTCGCTTTGTTTTAATTAATTAATTAAACTTGCATGGATATATACATGTATGGAATCTTGGGTTAGATTCTTGGTAGGTGTTTTATTAACAAAACCCATGATTCTTAGTACCTGTTTAAGTGAGGAATTATTTATAGTTTGAGATTAACGTGTCAAAAGGGTATTATGGAAGTACCCGAAATAAAGGTAGGCCGCATCAAGGAGGGTGAGTACTCCATAAACATTTGTTTAAGCCATTTGAGGGAGGGGTCAAGTGGGTTAAAGATACGAAATGGAAGAGTATAGTGAAATGTTTAAGCATTGACTTTTTATGCCAAACTAGTGTAGTGAAAATGAGTTGAAGATGATCATTACTAAATAGTTGAAACTATCATACTGAGGTTGTGCCTATTCTCTAAAATCAGTTGGTCTAATTATATCTACCATAGGTATTTATGTAGTAGATTTTAAAAAGAGGAAAAAAAATAAAATAAAATTTCGCTTATGGCTTCTAAAAAACAACCAAAACAAAAAAAAAATATCAGAGAATAAAACCTCGGCCTTGCCTAGTTTTGCAACTTGCAGGAAGAATTTGGGTATGCTTCAGTTTTGTGTCACTGTCTTACTACTGCCATCCTTGAAAAATTTTCCCATTTCTCTTATTGTTTATAAATAAAAGGTCAAGAACAGACTTATTCAACTGATGAATTAATGGTCTTACCCGAAAAAGAAACATACAATTAATCTATGGCTATGTAGTTGTTGGTTCCATTGATTGATTTCATAAGGAACGAATCTTGCAAGCAATTGCATTAAAAAGCATAAAATGACTTGGTCAGCAGCATTATACGTTATATGTCCGAGCAGTAGAATTAAAATATGACAATGCGAGGGAATTGTTTCTCAGCCACGCTGACATTGGAAGAATTCATTCTCAACGCTGTTAGGCCAATAAATCATGTAAGATGATGACCTTTAAAATTAAAAAAAAAAAAAAACTAGAAAAGCGCGCAGGAATTCATAGTCCAGTTTATCTTGTCTCTCTCATTAGGATGCAGGTGGGTCAACTATATTACTACGGTGAAGTTGGTAACTAAGTCTCACTGCATAAGGTCACACAAGGATGTAGCTAGGTGGGTTCGAAACCCATTTTAGAGGACATAAACCTATTGTGCTGGTTATGGCAATCTAGTTTGCTACCTTGTTACATATTCTGAGAACAAAAGAGAAAACATAAGATTGGGAAGAGATTCTAAGGTGAAGGATCTCCTCCACCATTGTATCTGAATTCCAATCAGGACACTGCTTTTGTTGGCAAAAACTGATGGCTTATTGAGGATCAGAAACGACAATCAAGTTACATATGTTAGTTGACGCAACCAGTCGCATGCCCTCTCGGATTGCCAAGATCTCGCCCATCAAAACAGTATCAACTCACAGTTTTAAAGCTTTTCCTTCCACCAAAAGACCTGCAAGAGTTTTTGATCACCAGGCCAATACATGCGAAGCGGGAGTTCTCCTTAATTAAAAGACACGTCACAGTTGAGCATTAAAAAACCTGCTCTTGGCGGTTGCCACTCTCATGGAAGTGCCATAAAGTGCTTCGAGGTCGTTGATTTAAGACAAAGATGTCTGAATCGATCCCTTTGTATTGATGTACTTGAGACATAGCTTTCTCCAGGGTTTCGTACCGGATCCAACGCTTGTCCCTGGAGGACAAACACATTCCTTCCTTAATTTTCATATTTCTCACATTAAGTCGGCGGTGATTGGCATAGCATGAGGACTCTGTAGGAAACCAGTGATAGAACATTTCCAAAGCCAATTTCTGAGGCTTGTAATTAAACCCGCAAGTGCTGGACTGTAACAAGGGGGCCTGCAAACCACACCAGACGAGACCACTTACAAAAGAAGAGCATATGCTCAACTATCTCATCTTCAGTCTCACCGATTGCACAAAGGCCACCAGAACCAAGGTGTCTCTTAAATAGATTGCTTCATAGAAAAGTTCCTAACCTTTGGGACAGCCTGATTCTTCCAAAGCTTCTTCCATACTGGACTGTGATGCTGGACTTGTTGAGTTTTCAAAAGTTAAAATTTTGCCTTGAGTTGAGTTGTTTCAAGCAAAAGGCGATAGGCAGATTTCACATTGTAGAAACCTTTCCTTTCTCAGTGCCACATCAGTTTATCTTCCTTCACACCTCGGCCAAAAGGGATTCTGAGAATAGCTTCTACTTCAGTACAAGTGAAAAGAGCAACCAGGATGTCCTGTTTCCATACACGAGTGTTTTGGTTGATGAGGTCACTCACCCAGACTTGTGTGGAGCAATGGTTTCGAATGATATGTTATTTCTTCAGATCTTTCAATGAATCGAATGAAGTTTTCAAAAAAAAAAAAAAAAGGTACCGCAAAATCCCCTTGATATATATTTTTTTTCTTCAACTATTTCTAGATTAGTTTTCTTTCCCTGTAGAATTACAAGGACAAACACAATTTGGGTGATAAAGAACAGATAAGGCAATCTAGAGTTCTAGACACACTAATAAACATATATATTTACATAATCAATCATGATAACATCAAAAGCTAGTAATCAATCATAGTACTACTAATTAGCGGCAATGTTAGCCATCTCCCTTTTTTTGATGCTAATCGAAAAATTTTATTAGCAACGAATAGAGCAGTACAAGGTTTAATTAGTCATTGGGACAATGATGCTTAGGAAATTCCTGTCGCTGCAGCCTCATTTCATAAGTGAACTTCTTAATAAAAGCCTCAGCTCGCTTGTTGAGATCATCTGGACTCCTGAATTTTTCCCATGACCTCAAGGACGCCCTTTCATCAAAGTTGTCTGATTTTCTCACCAACTCTAGCCTTCCCCTAGTGGACTGACCATCATCCTCCTCACCATTGTCACCACACAAGCTATGACCATTGGATTTTGGCAGCAATACCTGAGGAGATGCTTCCCATGTGTCACTCTTCTTAAGCTCTCTCTTGGTTGCATTCCTTTGACCCTCCATAATGAAATTCCAGGCATCCTCCAAGGTTTCATTCACCCTAGTACCCTGATCACTTTCCTCTTGTGGGTTTACCTTGTCTTTCACAAATATCTCTTCTAATTCCTTTCTCTTGCAAGAATCCTTCAAACAAGGGTCACACAAGGATGACGAATCATCCCAAGTTGGTGAATCCTCTTGGTCTTCATGATTTTGTTGGATGATACCTTCTAGTATATATTGTGAATGGATGGTACTGTTGTGCTGGCTTTTGGTTATGGCCGGGCCATCATTGGACCAGTACTCCTCTTGTGGATCAATATGGAAGGTGGGTTTTGAATTTGAGGTAGGTTTGTTGATCTTTTTGGGATGATACTTCTCGTGTCTATAAGTAGAGGAAACAAGAATGGCAAGGATTATTAAATTGAAGATGATGTATATGTAAGGTGGAGTGAACCAACAACGGAGGCTAGGAATAATGGAAGTTCTAATGAGATCAAATATGTATGGGAGGATTGCTACTTTGAACCACAAAATTGTGGAGACAATACCACCACATAGTAGAACCAGCTTTGCGACCCAAGTACCTATCTCAATTCTTCGAGTTTTGAGGGTAGAGAGTTGAAACATATTAGCCATGGAAGTTAGAAAATTTTCAGACTTGGGCGTAGGAACACTAATAACGAGCTTTAGGCATTTAATTTTTATGACTTGTTGAGGAAGACCAAAAGACCCAACAGCAACGGCTAATATATACAAAGACTTGGGCTAAAGCGGTCAAGTGAAGCATGACAATGTCTATAAAAATCTTGAATAAAAATTGTTCATAAGTTTTCTTTTGTTAAGTTGGACTACACATAAAATGAGAGTTGTATTATAACTCAATCGCGTCAAAGGCAGCAACAATGATTAGTAGCAGCTAGAACTCTCCACTACTAAGCCTAGTGGGTGTAAAATAAGGAAGGAAATTAGAGCTCTTTACACAAAACAAAACATTAGACGTTGTTCTTGCTTTTAAGAGCGGCGAAGATGGGCCAAAAAGGTTAGTACAATTATAAGTGGCGCTCCAACTTTTGGTTGATGGTCAAATTTACAAAAGATACTTTTTTTTTGAGAATAAATTTACAAAAGATACTAGTTTGCAAGATTGGCATCAAATAATACCGGAGAGAAAGCGGAACTGAAAAAAAAATTATGATGGATTAATTAAGGTGACTTTTCCTTGATTGATTTTAGAATTATCAAGGTCTCGGAGGAATCAAGTCCTGCCGAGGACATATCATGTAAGAAAATACTTCATATAAACTTCTTAAGGCATGAAGTGCCTCTACTTGGAAAAGAAATTAAAGCTCTCCAAATTTTTTCTTCCCATTGCAACTTTCTCCCTTTTCTTTTACCTGAAAAAGGTATTAGCCCTCCAACGGATTTGTTCTCCTTTTTTGAGAGGTTCGGATTTGTTCTTCTTGAAAAATGTAAAACATGAAAATAATAAAGGGGTTGATACGCATAACTATTGGATCATCAATATTTGTGTCGTTGTATAGTAACTAGAAAACTAATGTCAATCTCTTATGCATGGTATGTTATGATTTAGAGTCCTGTACTGCCTATGCATTTTAATAACTCTAGTGGTTGCTTTCATGATCGGCGCTATACTTGTAGTTACCAATTTAATAAGTCATATGCACTGCCGATAATGAAATGATCCATTAATAGGATTTTAATCGCCGGGAAGCACCGGGAAATAAGGGATTTGGTAATATTATTGCGACCCTTAATTATCTTAGGCTACTTTGTAGCTTGCTTTTTTAAACCTTGTCATTCCCTTCTTAATTTGTATCCCATTCCCAATGAATGATACACAAATACTCTGTTCACAAATAACACTCAAAAGCCCATACACACTGACCATCAAAATTTCTATCTTAAGGTGGCATGAAGTGTACTTTGAAAGAATCTTTATGATGCATGCTTAGCTTCAACTAATCTGACAAAATTAATTAATGAATGTATAGCATCACAAATTATGGGCATTGCTACCATACCCTGGCCAGATTCCTAGGTAACTTTACCCGATGATGTGGACAAATATTTAAATAACATCTGGATCTGTGGACCCAGATAAATTCAGTTTGATATACAAAATGATTAAATTATAAAACAACCCTTAGTATCTTTCATTTTACAATTCACACCCACTAATGGCCCATTAATATCTCTCTGTCTTTTCATTTGCCCGAACCCGATACAACTCATCAGTTCTTCAAAAACAGAAACCCAGTCATTCTCCATTGTTGGAACCTTCCCATGGATCCACTTTCAATCTAAAAGGATAATATTGAAGAAAAGATCTGTTTATCTTATTATTTGGGTATACAACTCATTCTTGTCTGCACATCTTCCCCTGTCTCTTAGTAACAATTGTGTCAAATTAGAAGGAATCAAAAAATTGAAAAGAGGAGGTAGCTAATAATTAATCTTTATTTCTGTTTCTTTTCCTTGAAGATATTCAAAACAAGTTGTTAGCCCTTTAGAAGAAGAACCACCAATCTTTGTTGGTATTATTGTGATGATTAAAAAGTTATGTTAGTATAAGACTTTAGACTTCATAAGAGGAGGTCAGGTCATGGTGAACTATTGGTACTCGATGATGTCATGTGGGGGGTGGATCTAAGATTATTTTAGGGCTCTTTAACCCTTACTAAATTGGGAAAATTTTTTTCCTCTCATTTTTTATATCTTTTAATCATTAGAACAAGTAGAAAAAATTGGGTAATGTCATGGCGTAATATTAAAAACATCCAGAGAGCATCAGAAGGTAACCTAATTTACAAGATAATTTTTAAAGGAATTTTGTGACCCCAACCTCTGCTGATTTGTTTTGATCATTTAGACCCCTTTTGTAATATTTTGAAAACATAATGTGTCTCGCATCCTCAACAAAACAAAAACTTACTAATCCGTCACAAAACAAACATATTGTCAGAAACAAAAAAAAAGTTAAATAAACTCAAAATTAATACATCTTAATTCCACATTATATATTAATATATACTAAAATTTTATTTCATTCAGTTTTAATGAAGAAACAATAAAACTAAATAACAAAATTTATGACATAAAATAAAATAAGGGAAATTTATTGTATATCTTTACACGAATATTACAAAACAATTATAATACAACAACATAAATACATTTAACAGATAAAATAAAAAAAAAAATTTTTACATCATAAAAATACAATAAAACAAGCGTGGCAAAAAAAATTAAACATGAATGGTCACCAACGGATCTGCTCGAAGACTGCACGCCATCTACAGATCCGCAAGCCATCGTGTAGATCCGCTACCATACCAAACAGAACTGCTTGCCATCTGTTAATCCTCGGGCGGGACACCATCAACGCCTCGCCGGAACCAGACCCGCGCAGTGTCAACCTTTAAAACTCCGCCTACCCAAATCCGGCATCAACCCAAGTCCCAAACCACCATCACACACCCTCCATTCACCAAGCTGAACCCCAAACAACAAAAACACAACACAACCATAAGCACAAACATAAAAACAAAACAAGCACCACACAAACACAAATCGAAAGGAAGAAAAGAGGAAGGAAAAGGAAAGAGGAAGGGAGGCCAGTGACTTACCTAACAGACGGCGGCGACGCGCCTTGCACAAGGCCTGAACCTCCTCCTGTGACTGGGTAGCGGCGGCGCCGTGGTTGCGGGATGAAGGTGGTTCGAAGGGAAAGTAAGATGGGGGAAGAAAACAAAAAAGAAAAAAAAGAAAACGAGGAAGGGAGATTCCGGGGAAGAGGAGGAGAAGAAAACCAAAGAAAAAAGAAGAAAGAAGAGAGAAAGAGAGGACAGAGAGTTATGGCAGAAGAGAGAGAGGAGAGGAAGGAAGAAACGAAAAAAAAAGGAGGAAGAGATGAATATATACATGGGTTCCTGGTTCCCAATCCTAAGCCAAAACGACGTCATTTCGGACGGCTTTGGCCAGACTTCGGTCAACTGCGTGGTCAACGCGCCTTCTCCGGTCAAAACACAAGCTATCCCGTGTTTTATGGTTTACCGTCGCCAAAACAACGATGTCTTAGTCAAAACGACGAAAGAAACTGTGTTTCAACCCTTTTAAATTATTTTCAAAACTTTTCTAAAGCTCTCTTTTAATTTAATAACTAAATACACTAAAATATTTTTAAAAAAACCAATTAAAATTCATAGAAAATTTAGAAAAATAACTTAAATAATTTTTATATAAACATAGAGTGAAGTATCTATAGATGAAATGGAACCACAAAATATTTTCCAAAAATTAGCTTAAATTTCCTCTCAAAAACCTTCCCTCAACTATATTAAAATAAATTATAACAAAATTTTAATAAATCATCAAATGATAGGAAAACTTAATTCTTATGCGAAAAAATTACCAAAAAATTATACTTTTAAATTTTTTATAAATAAAAATATTAAAAAAATTTGGAATGTTACACACATGAATTAACAACCGAGACTCCATGAGATCACACATCTCACGGTGGCTAGATGGTCTAATAAAAACCATTAAATAATGAGAAATACTAAATGAATCATTTACCATCTAAACGTCATCAGCTTTAAAAGTCCTCATCAATTCCACTAATCCGGCTCTTGGTTTCATGGTAAAGCTCGACCATCCATGAAACGCCCCGACCCGTATTTACCGTACACAGTAACCACGTGCCGGAACTGTAACAACCCAACCCAACAAAGCCCAGCATACAGTGTATACAACAGAAATCCGGGCTCAACAGCCCAAAGTAGGAAACATCATAAATAACAAAACCGGCCCAATGGCCCAATAATATCAATAAAATGTACAGCGGAATACTTAATAACTCACATAAACACTGTATGCAACATAGATGCAAACTATGGATCCAAGCCCTGTCTGGAATGCACCGTACCTGTACCAAAAATAACTCATCCTACGGGATGAAAGCCCGCAGGTGAGGGGTGAGTCCGAAGTGCTCACCGACAAAGGAAAGACAATCAATATGCAACTATAGTTACTCAAGGTCAAACACAGGCTATACAGCCAAACCAAAGACTCGACCCAAAAAGACTTAATAAAAACCAATTTCCAATTTTATTTTTCCGGGCCCCGTCAAGGATAAGCTAGGGTCGTACCAGGTTATCAACCTGTTCCTGGTGACAGATAAAAAAGAACCCGGGATCAACATCCCAATAACAAACTCAGGGATCAACATCCCAATCAAACCGGCATCAACATGTCCATCACAAGTAACCCAGACAAACTACACGCTACTTGCTTTCTTCTGCACCAAAGAAACTGCCCAGATTTACTACACCATTTGATACTTAAAAAAAAAAAAAGAGCAAACACAACAACCAACCCGTGAACCGCCGTCGTCACCGCTCCCTTTCTCCTCCCTACAACTCGACGCCCCCGTCTTCCCCTCGTCCACCATCGTCTTTTTCCTCCTCCTCACTGCCGACGAACGCCAGCAGGCCACGCCGACGACGCCTCTCCCAGTTCGCCACCATTCGCAGCCGTCAAGCACCGTGCTTCCTCGCGTCCTTTTCTCTTTCGCGCCGCCTGCAAGTTGCCTTAGCCGCTGCCACCTGCTCGACGGCCGCCGTAGCTGCACTCTCCCTCCCGCGCGCCTTGCACCGCCACCAGCCGTTCGCCCAGCGCCTCGCCCGCGGTTGCTCCTCCGTCGCGCCGCTCGCCACCTCAAGAAGCACCAGCTCGTCTTCCTCGACGCAACGCGCCACCAGCAGCCGCCGTCTTCGTCTCCTCCCCGTGCCAGTCACCGCTCGGGCCACCTTGCCTGCTCGTTGGGCCGTGCCGCCTCGCTCGTCGTCTCGCCGTGTCGCATCACGCAAGTAAATCCCATGAAGAAGATGAACAGTCCATGCATGCATGGGCTGCTGCACTATTCACCTTGGACTTGGGCTTTTGGCTTTAAGTATTGGGCTTAGGGTGTTTTTGTTAGGGGTGATTGGATTGGGCTTAGTCATTTGGGCTTGGACTAGGACCATGGCCCAGTCCGAAATGATTTTTTTTAAAAAAAGAGATAATCAGTAATAATAATAAAAGAAGGAAATAAAACTGGAAAAAAAGAATATGATAACAAATAGAAATATTTGGTTGAAAATTTTCTGGAAGTAGAGTAATAAATGGTAAGTAGTTGAAATTTGCAGAATTAATAAAATAATTACCTTATAATAGCATTTTTAAGGGATTAGGATAAATACCATATGATTATTTAATTATGGAATGTACTCTAAATATGTATACTATGGAAATGTTGTACCAGAAAAACTCTTTTATATAGACATGCAATTAAATCTTAGGGAAATTATTTTTAATAGCTAATACCTTTGAATATAAATTGTGGTAGTAATTTTTGAGGAGAAATAAATGAAAGTACGTTAGCAATTGAAGAAATATTTTATGACAAGAGTATTTTTGGGAAATACGGTAAGAAAGTATATACATGGTATATGATTATATTTGTGAGGATAAATGAAATAAGTCTTTGACACAATATTATTTAGGAATATGTAATTAGTCAATAATAATTATTTCTGGAAGTACAGACTTATAAAATAAATAGGGAAAGGGTATTATCAAAGTAATACCAGAATAATAACCGGGTACAAATATAGAATGGAATCTTGACTCAGGAATAATAAATAGTGAATGATGATGATAACGGGGTTCACCGGGACGTAAACGAATCAGTTTAGCTTATTTATTACGGTATAGCATCATCTGCATTTATGTGCATCTTATGTGAGAATATGTTATTTGCTATTTAGGAGTTGATAACGAACAGTATCCTGAGGAACCGGAGCCGGGACAGTTTGAGGACTTTCAGGAGTAGGGAAATCGACTAAGGTGAGGATGGATAACCTTTGATATGTGCCCGTAATACTGTGTTTGTTTTGTTGCTTGATTGAACTGCTGGGATGAATATTGTTGGTTGATTGACTGCTATGATGTTGTTGTTATTGTTGATGTTAGACTGTGATATTGGATTTGTGATATTGTGTAGAGAATAATGATGAACTCGTCTATGTGGATAATTGAGGAAAGAATAATGAGTATTGGAAATGGAATTGGAATTGAATTTGAGATGATGATTTAATTGTTACGTGGAAAGTAGTGGTACGACTAGATGGTTAGAGGCTAGTTCTGTGGTGTCATGGCCGGTTTGGTTTGGTTATTGGGGATGTTGATCCCAGATTGTGTTTTGGCCTGGCATCCGGAATTAGTTAATAACCAGGTACGACCCTAGCTTGTCCAGTGACGGGGCCCGGAAGATAAAATTGGTAATAATAATAAATATTCTTTTGGTCTTGGCTCAGTCGTGTTATGGTATATTCTTTGTATTGTCCTTGCCTGTATTTACTTCGAAAGTATTATGGTTGCCTGCATATCTCTGTTTATCCTTCGTCGGTGAGCACTTCGGACTCACCCCTCGCCTGCGGGGTTTCATCCCGTAGGATGAGTTGCTCGTAGTACAGGTACGTGATTCGGCCAGCTGCTGTTTCTACTCCACCAGACCCCGGATCCATACCTCCGTTGCATCTCATTCTAAGTCTTCCGCTGTTGTTAACTTATTTGCTGTTGTATCATGTATTATATGCTTGACGAGATCTCGTATTGTATGTTTCTGCTACTGTTGTTGTGATTTGAATAATGGTCCCCGGGATCGAGTGACGGATGTTGTATTTGAGATTACTAGTATTGTTTCCTATTTTGTATGTACTGTCTGTTACTGTATCAAGAACAGTTCTGACACGTGTTTACCGTGTATGGTAAATACAGGTCGGGGCGCTTCAGTTTGGTAGCGGAGCGGGCAGTAGGTCCTTAGGGTGATAATTATGGTTGCTTGTTGCCTATATGTGCATAGTTTGGTAAGTATTGTTTCCTATTTTATATGTGCATAATTATGGTTGCTTGTGCCTATATGGCTCCGTCAAGCTCACCGAGTGATGTTGAAGCTGAGATGCACCGAGTACAAGTGGGCTCGGTATGTTGCATCCATGTTCCGCAATGTTGCTGTAGATTGGTGGGATTCGGCAACACGTGACATGGTGAAACCAGTCACCATGCCTTGGGCACAGTTCACTGAGATGTTCCGGAGGAAGTTTGTTACCGATGTCTACCAGGACCAGCTCAAGCGAGAATTCCTGAGTCTGCGACAGCGAATTGGACAGTCGGTGAATGACTATGAGAACCAGTTTGATCGTTTGTCCATCTATGCATCGGAGTATGTGTCTACACCAGAGGCCAGATGCAAGCGTTTCTGGGATGGCTTGCGATCCTGCATCCAGACAGTCATGGGATGCAAGGTTTATGAGACTTATCAAGATATGCTTGCAGATGCTCTTCGAGCAGAAGTTATTTGGATGGGGAACGAGAGAGAGATGGAAGAAGTCCGGAAGAGGAAATTTGCACAGAATGCTGGGAATCAGAATAAGAGGTTCCAGAATGCCGGTAACAGGTCAGTTGTACGGACAGACTCAATCTATGCCAGTGTCCCAGGGTCGAGGCTACAACAATAATCGTGGGAGTTCATGGACCCAGTCTGGAGGGACTTCATCCGGAGACACTCGCCTTAGACCTCCTCTATCTAAGGTGAGGTGCTTTGAGTGCAATGAAGTTGGGCACTATCGGAGTTCGTGTCCTAGGTTGGGAAGATCCGAAGTTCCTGTTCCTGCTCAGACTGTACAAGCATCAGTGGCCAGTGTACCTAGTGGATCTGGAGTTGGCCGAGGCCGTGGACGTGGAGCTGCTCCTACTCAGACACAGTCAGCTATGAACTAGAGTGCAGCCGCTCCGAGGGCATTTGTGATCACAGCTGAGGATGACCCCGAGAATGCTAATGTCATTGCAGGTACCTTTACAACTTTCGGTAGTATTGCATACACTTTGATTGATCCTGGTGCCACACACTCTTTTATCGCTCAGAATTTTGCCATACAACATAGCTGTAAGGAAGAGAGTTTAGTAAGTCCGTTGAGGGTTAGATTACCCGCGGGCATAGTGGTGAGATTAACACAAGTGTGTAAGGATGTTCTCCTTTCTTATGATGATGAGGTTTTCTTAGCTCGTTTGGTGGTGATGAACATGGGGGGATTTGACATAATCCTAGGGATGGATTGGTTGTCAAGGTATAATGCCCTGGTGAACTGTCGGACTAAGGAAGTGCTGTTGACTTCCAATAATGGACGACAAGTTTTGGTAGCTGGTATTAGGAGAGCCGCTGCCATGTGTAGCATATCTGCTATGCAGGGTTCTAGAGCGAAGTCGCATGGTCCAGATGTGTTGTTGAACCACATCACAAGTGAAGATGTACGGGATCCTACCCCGGGAGATATATCAGTAGTGAAGGAGTTCTTTGATGTCTTTCCAGATGACTTGCCTGGTTTGCCACCTGACAGAGAGGTTGATTACACCATCGACCTGATGCCATGAGTCACACCCATATCGATGGCTCCATACAGGATGGCACCAACGGAGCTTCAGGAGCTGAAGAAGCAGTTGGATAAGCTGTTAGAAAAGGGCTTCATCAGACCCAGCACTTCACCATAGGGTGCACCAGTTCTGTTTGTCAAGAAGAAGGATGGTAGCTTGCGGATGTGTGTAGATTACCGCCAGCTGAATAAGGTGACAATCAAGAACAGGTACCCGTTGCCCAGGATCGATGATTTGTTTGACCAGTTGCAAGGAGCCACTGTGTTTTCCAAGATTGATCTTCGGTCTGGGTATCATCAGATCAAGATTGCAGAGAAGGACAAACCGAAGACTGCCTTCCGCACACGGTATGGTCATTTCGAGCTCACAGTGGTACCGTTCGGATTGACCAATGCACCAGCAGTGTTCATGTGCTTGATGCACTTGGTCCTGAATGAGTTTTTGGATAAGTTTGTTGTGGTGTTCATCGACGATATCCTCATTTACTCTAAGAACAAGGAGGAGCATAAAGAGCATTTGAGAATAGTGTTACAGAGGTTACGGGAGAAGCAGTTGCATGCCAAATTCAGCAAGTGTGAATTTTGGCTTGGAGAAGTTTCTTTTATTGGACATGTGGTTAGCGGGGATGGAATTAAGGTTGACCCTGCCAAGGTAAAGGCTGTATTGGAGTGGGAACCACCCAAGAATGTATCCGAAGTCAGAAGTTTCCTTGGACTTGCAGGATATTATCGGAGGTTCATTGAAGGTTTTTCCTTATTAGCCAGTCCCATGACCAAGCTATTAAGGAAAGAACAGGCATTTGTTTGGAGCCCAGAATGTCAGCAGAGTTTTGAGGAGCTTAAGAAGAAGCTGACCACAGCGCCAGTCTTGACAGTACCGAAGCCTGGTGTTGAGTATGTATTGTTTTGTGATGCATCGGGACTTGGTTTAGGAGCCGTGCTGATGCAAGAAGGATGGGTGATTGCCTATGCCTCTAGGCAATTAAGGACTCACAAGAAGAATTATCCGACGCATGATCTTGAGATGGCAGCTGTGATCTTGGCTCTGAAGATTTGGAGACACTATCTATTTGGAGAGAAGTGTCAGATTTTCACAGATCATAAGAGTCTTAAGTACATCATGACTCAGAAGGAGCTTAACCTACGACAGAGACGTTGGGTTGAGTTACTTAATGATTATGACTGTACTATCGAGTATCATCCAGGGAAGGCTAATGTGGTAGCTGATGCCTTGAGCCGGAGACAACCAGAAGACGCTTCCACTAGCTACTTGATGTTTTCACTTATCGAGTTAAGGAAGCTAGGAGTTGGTTTGTCAGTTGATGATACAGGAGCCTTACTGGCACACATGAGTGTCAAGTCTAACCTGAGAGGGTGGATAGTGGAGTTACAAGATGGAGATCCCGACCTGGTCAAGCTTAAGGAAGGAGTAAGAAGCGGAAAAGGAGATAAGTTCCATATAGCTGATGATGGAGCACTGATGATTGGGAAACGGGTATGTGTACCCAATGTCAGTAATCTGCGTAGTCAGATCCTGGAAGAAGGCCATATGACGCCATATGCGATGCATCCTGGAAGCACCAAGATGTATCAGAACCTGAAGAGTCATTTCTGGTGGCCTCGTATGAAGAAGGATGTAGCAGAGTATGTTGCAAGATGTCTCACTTGCCAACAGGTGAAAGCTGAGCATCAAGCTCCAGCAGGGAAGTTGAGATCCTTGACAGTGCCAGAGTGGAAGTGGGAGATGATCACTATGGATTTTGTGATTGGTTTACCGACGACTCGGAGGCAGCATGATGCTATTTGGGTCATCGTTGACCGATTAACAAAATCGACGCATTTTCTACCTATCCGCCAAACCGATACCATGGACACATTGGCGAGTAAGTATGTTGTTGACGTTGTGAGACTGCATGGGATTCCAAAGTCTATAGTCTCAGACAGGGATCCAAGGTTTACATCACGTTTCTGGAAGAGCTTACAAGCAGCTTTGGGAACTAAGTTAAGCTTTAGTACTGCTTTTCATCCTCAGACAGATGGACAGTCTGAGAGGACCATAAAGACACTGGAGGATATGTTGAGGGCTTATGCACTTAACTTCAGTGGGAGTTGGGATAAGTATCTACCCTTGGCAGAGTTTGCTTATAACAAAGGCTACCATTCCAGCATTGGTATGCCACCTTTTGAGGCTCTCTATGGAAGGAAGTGTAGGAGTCCAGTGTGTTGGGATGAAGAAGGTATGAGACTGATTGTTGGACCGGAATTAGTCCAACAGACAGTGGATAAGATCCAGACGGTGAGACAATGTATGAGAGCTGCTCAAGATCGGCAGAAGAGCTACACCGACAGACACCGACGAGAGATGGAGTACAATGTTGGTGAGAAGGTTTTCCTCAGAGTAGCACCTTGGAAGGGTGTGATTCGGTTCGGCAAAAGAGGGAAGCTGAGCCCGAGATATATCAGACCCTATGAGATCGTGGAGAGAATTGGACCATTGGCTTACAGGTTGTCCTTACCAGATGAGCTATCACGTATCCATGACGTGTTCCATGCCTCTATGCTGAGGAGATATCGATCGGATCCTAGCCATATTGTAGCCCCAGTGGATGTGGAGGTAACGGAGGACCTCACCTACACAGAAGTGCCGGAACGGATTCTTGCTCGAGAAGTTCGGCAGTTACGGAACCGCACCATTCCTATGGTCAAGGTCAAGTGGAGTAAGCACTTCGCTAACGAGTCCACTTGGGAAGTTGAAGAACACATGCAGTCCCAGCATCCGCATCTCTTCACAGAATAGGAATGAATTCCGAGGACGAAATTCCTTTAAGGGGGGTAGACTGTAACGGCCCGGGTAAAAATTTATGTTTTTACCGGGACTGTAAAAGCTTTGTACAGTAATTTAGCGAATAAAAATAATCTTGGGTAATTATTTTCAGGTAATTTTGCATCGGATTCAGAAACCGACCCTTACCCCACGTCGTAGATTTTTCTGCGGATTTTACGGACTAGAGTTGGTATTTTTCGAGTCCCGGAATTCTGAGAAAAGTCGAGTTTAACCTCTAAAGAACGGACCAGAAATAAAGTATTGAGGGTACTCTAGTTATTTGCTGGTCCGGACGTTACCCGCCTGGGGGTGTGTGACACGCTGCACACACATCATTTTCCTTACCTGTGAAGCTTGTTTGAAGCTTCCCTCATAATTCTTCCTCAGCTTCCTCCATCGGCTTTTTCCTACAAGAAGCTTCCTGCTCCCTTGTCTCATGTTTTTCAGCTGCTGCAACAATAAAAAAAAAATACCTACCTCTGCTCTTGTTTCCAGCAAAGAAAAAAAAGAACCAGAAACCTTACCTTTGCTTTCATTCTGCACATGAAACCCAGACAAACTACACGCTACTTGCTTTCTTCTACACCAAAGAAACTGCCCAGATTTACTACACCATTTGATACTTAAAATAAAAAAAAAAGAGCAAACACAACAACCAACCCGTGAACCGCCGTCTTCACCGCCTCCCTTTCTCCTCCCTGCAACTCGACGCCCCCGTCTTCCCCTCGTCCACCATCGTCTTTTTCCTCCTCCTCACTGCCGACGAAGGCCAGCAGGCCACGACGACGACGCCTCTCCCGGTTCGCCACCATTCGCAGCCGTCAAGCACCGTGCTTCCTCGCGTCCTCTTCTCTTTCGCGCCGCCTGCAAGTTGCCTTAGCCGCTGCCACCTGCTCGACGGCCGCCGTAGCTGCACTCTCCCTCCAGCGCGCCTTGCACCGCCACCAGCCATTCGCCCAGCGCCTCGCCCGAGGTTGCTCCTCCGTCGCGCCGCTCGCCGCCTCAAGAAGCACCAGCTCGTCTTCCTCGACGCAACGTGCCACCAGCAGCCGCCGTCTTCGTCTCCTCCCCGTGCCAGTCACCGCTCGCGCCACCTTGCCTGCTCGTTGCGCCGTGCCGCCTCGCTCGTCGTCTCGCCGTGTCGCATCACGCAGGTAAGTCCCGTGAAGAAGATGAACAGTCCATGCATGCATGGGCTGCTGCACTATTCACCTTGGACTATTGCTTTTGGCTTTAAGTATTGGGCTTAGGGTGTTTTGGTTAGGGGTGATTGGATTGGGCTTAGTCATTTGGGCTTGGACTAGGACCTTGGCCCAGTCCGAAATGATTTTTTTTTAAAAAAGAGATAATCAGTAATAATAATAAAAGAAGGAAATAAAACTGGAAAAAAAGAATATGGTAACAAATAGAAATATTTGGTTGGAAATTTTCTGGAAGTAGAGTAATAAATGGTAAGTAGTTGAAATTTGCAGAATTAATAAAATAATTACCTTATAATAGCATTTTTAAGGGATTAGGATAAATACCACATGATTATTTAATTATGGAAGGTACTCTAAATATGTATACTATGGAAATGTTGTACCAGAAAAACTCTTTTATATAGACATGCAATTAAATCTTAGGGAAATTATTTTTAATAGCTAATACCTTTGAATATAAATTGTGGTAGTAATTTTTGAGGAGAAATAAATGAAAGTACGTTAGCAATTGAAGAAATATTTTATGACAAGAGTATTTTTGGGAAATACGGTAGGAAAGTATATACATGGTATATGATTATATTTGTGAGGATAAATGAAATAATTCTTTGACACAATATTATTTAGGAATATGTAATTAGTCAATAATAATTATTTCGGGAAGTACAGATTTATAAAATAAATAGGGAAAGGGTATTATCAAAGTAATACCGGAATAATAACCGGGTATAAATATAGAATGGAATCTTGACTCAGGAATAATAAATAGTGAATGATGATGATAACGGGGTTCACCGGGACGTAAACGAATCAGTTTAGCTTATTTATTACGGTATAGCATCATCTGCATTTATGTGCATCTTATGTGAGAATATGTTATTTTCTATTTAGGAGTTGATAACGAACAGTATCCTGAGGAACCGGAGCCGGGACAGTTTGAGGACTTTCAGGAGTAGGGAAATCGACTAAGGTGAGGATGGATAACCTTTGATATGTGCCCGTAATACTGTGTTTGTTTTGTTGCTTGATTGAACTGCTGAGATGAATATTGTTGGTTGATTGACTGCTATGATGTTGTTGTTGTTGTTGATGTTAGACTGTGATATTGGATTTGTGATATTGTGTAGAGAATAATGATGAACTGGTCTATGTGGATAATTGAGGAAAGAATAATGAGTATTGGAAATGGAATTGGAATTGAATTTGAGATGGTGATTTAATTGTCACGTGGAAAGTAGTGGTACGACTAGATGGTTAGAGGCTAGTTCTGTGGTGTCATGGCCGGTTTGGTTTGGTTATTGGGGATGTTGATCCCGGATGATTTGGATATTGGGATGTTGATCCCGGATTGTGTTTTGGCCTGGCATCCGGAATTAGTTAATAACCAGGTACGACCCTAGCTTGTCCAGTGACGGGGCCCGGAAGATAAAGTTGGTAATAATAATAAATATTCTTTTGGTCTTGGCTCAGTCGTGTTATGGTAGATTCTTTGTATTTTCCTTGCCTGTATTTACTTCGAAAGTATTATGGTTGCCTGCATATCGCTGTTTATCCTTCGTCGGTGAGCACTTCGGACTCACCCCTCGCCTGCGGGGTTTCATCCCGTAGGATGAGTTGCTCGTAGTACAGGTACGTGATTCGGCCAGCTGTTGTTTCTACTCCACCAGACCCCGGATCCATACCTCCGCTGCATCTCATTCTAAGTCTTCCGCTGCTGTTAACTTATTTGCTGTTGTATCATGTATTATATGCTTGACGAGATCTCGTATCTGCTACTGTTGTTGTGATTTGAATAATGGTCCCCGGGATCGGGTGACGGATGTTGTATTTGAGATTACTAGTATTGTTTCTTATTCTGTATGTACTGTCTGCTACTGTATCAATACGGTAAATACGGATCGGGGCGCTTCAATCCACCCTCAAGTCATAAATGGAATAAGTTGCCGAACTCACGTATTCCACGAACATAAAGGATATCACCTCATGGAGTGCCCATTCGCCTAGTATTACGACAGTAGAATCATATAGAATTCCTAACATGTCTCGTTAATCCTTTGTATTGACTAATTACCTAATTATAATTTTTTATATTTTTTATGAAACAAATACAAATACATGATATATTATTTTAGGCTTTAGTATTATTTTAAAATTATTTAAATATATAATAATTTAACAAATAGAGATCTCTTTCTTATTTGTCAATATTTTCATGCCTGACATAAATTTTTTAAATTTGTTGGTAATTTTTTATTATTAAGTATATTTTATAAGAAGATATGTATGTTATTAATTACCTTCTTGATACCTTCAAGTTTTATACAGTTTTTTTTCAAGGTATTTTAATTCAATAAAGTTTCTAACATTGACTTAAAAGGAAAAATTAAGAATATCTTTTAAAAAAAATTATGTGTGAGATGTAATTTTAAAATTTTTATTCTTTAATAATTACTAAAAATTAATCACTTTACCTCTAAATATTTTTAAAATTTTAGAATTTCCAAGCCCACTTGTTCTTGATCGTACTACTTCCACTGCTACTTTATATTAATAACTCCTATGAAATTAAGATAAATAACACCAAATATAATTTAGTACACACTATTAAAAAATATTAAATAAATTAGTATAGTAGAAAGAAAGGAATAAAGGAATCAAGAAAAAAAACTCAGAAATACATTATAGGAACATAACACTCGTGAGGGAAAAAATTCCTTACAATTGATAAGGGATAATAATCCCTTACAAATTAGCAACGGAAAAATCCCTCACAAACTGAAACGCCCCGACTCGTATTTACCGTACACAGTAAACACAAGCCGGAACTGTGACAACCCAGCCCAGCATACAGTGTATACAACAATAACTCGGGCCCAACGGCCCAAAATAATAAACATCATAAATAACAAAACCGGCCCAATGGCCCAATAAAAGTAAAAACATGCACAGCGGAAGACTTATAAAACTCACATAAACACTGTATGCACAGATGCAAACTATGGATCCGAGCCCTGTCCAAGGGATAACGCTGCAGCCTGTCTGGAATGCACCAAATCTGTACAACAAACAATCCATCCTACGGGATGAAAGCCCGCAGGTGAGGGGTGAGTCCGAAGTGCTCACAACCATGGATAGACGATCAATATGCAACACTAAAATTACTCAAGTCAAAAATAACAGTCAAACCAAAGACTCGACCCAAAGACTCAAATAAAATCAATTATCCAGTTTTTATCTTTCCGGGCCCCGTCACGGATAAGCTAGAGGTCAAACCTGGTTATCAACACATTCCGGGTGCCAGACCAAATCCAGAGAACCCAGGGATCGACATCCCAAAAATACGAACCCAGGGATAGACATCCCAAAAATATATCGCGGGATAGACATCCCAAGCATAGACATGCTTATCAGAGTAACCCAGGTCAAGGCCACCACGAAACAGTCTTAAACCATCGAGTCGTACCACTACTTACCACGTGACAATTACATCATCATTAAAAACCAAACTCAGGGATCAACATCCCTAACCAAAATACCAAGGATCGACATCCTTGTCACAATTCATTAATTATTCCATTTTATACTTTGAACCAAAAGACACAGAAAATCAACACGGGGATAAACATCCCAAAAACCAAACAGGACACCGGGATAAACATCCCGAACCAAAACACAGCCAAAAGCAGCAATCAACAATGCACAATCATCAAAACATAATAACCGAGTAATATAGGCACATATCGAAGGAAATCCACCCTCACCTTGGCCGATTACTCAACTCCGGAAACCATGACCCGTCCGACGCCGGCTCCTCAGGAAACTGCCCGATATCCAAACCTACACACAAAACCATATATACACATAAATGCACATAATCGGTATACCATGATGCCTCTACTGCGAAATATACCCATCCTGGTTCATATCCGTTATTATTATCTTTTACCGAAAATATTATACCGTTCGTATATCCGAATATAATTTCGGTACCATACTTAATTAAAACTCTTTTCAAAATACTTTTCATAAAATAATTATAATTTCCCAAAAATAATAATTACTATAATTTTCTGAGAAAGAAAACATATGTAAACATATATATTTTCCAAGTATTATATTTTTAATAAAAACATTTTCCATATTATAATTACCAAATATTATTATATTAAGAAAACTATATTTCCAAAAAACGAATCATACGAAATTACTTCCTAAAAATTAATTCGTATTAATAAATATACCTATATACTTTCTTTTCCCAATAGCATTTATTATAATTATCCAAAATTTACCCATTATTTCCTTCCCAAATGTGAAGGCCCGTATCCCAATATAATAAAATAAACATAATTAAAATAAACGAAAGAGATTTACCCAAGTACCCTTGAAACCCGGGATACGAATACCGGTGCTTCAGCACACAAACATTATCCATAGAAATTTATTAATACCGAGATGTCATAAAATAAAAGAAATAACCTGGCTTAACAAGTCGTAAGCCACCACGGCATCACGCCGAAATAACGTCACAAAATCAAACTTCGGCAAATTGCCGATAAAGAAGTAAAAACATTTATGACATCTCAAATTAATTCACATGCAGCGGAAGATGAAAATAGTAATAATAATCAAGGTAGAAAATGACATGCATGTGGGCCCTATGGATCCAACCGAGAGATGATGCACAACTACCTGCTGGAGTATCTGCGTCTGAACTCTGAGGCGAAGGTAAAGGTGACACAGCTCGCTAACTAAAGTCTGAAAAACAATAGTGGCGATTATGTGAGTCGCCTACTCAGTGAACATTAAAAGTCTAAGTATACATGAAAGTGAAGTCATGCTCGTAGGGTGAGAAGTTCACGAGCACAAGTTCAACATACAAGCAAAATCAGAATCACACACCAACACAAAAACATCATATTGAGTTATTGTCCTTATTATTTAGATTCAATGCATTATTTTATTGTTATAGTTATTATCATTATGGGCCCTCTACTGTGAGTCAAGTCTCGGTAGTGCATCTGATCAGATCCGGGTGTGAAACCCAAGTGTCGAACCTCAGAAGGGGTAGATTCTGAGGTCTAAAACCACCGATAAGTCTCGAGTGGCCGCTAGCTACCTGAGGGTGCACTCAGACACACCAAACTGGTGCAAGTCTTCCAGGGGTGCACCTACATCCCCTGGGATACCATGCTAAACAACATAAAGTGACCCGAGGGTACCCAACCCTCCCTCGGGGCTACCAGCCGAGCGGTGTCATCTTAAATTATAAAATAAGAATTAATGTGAAAATGTAAAGACAACTTTATGTAATACGAAAGGTCCCTACACACTTAAGATACACAAAAACAAAGTAGGCCCGGAAGCCGGGTATTGGTGTGTGATAGTGGTTTTGTATTAACATGTTATATTCCATCACAATTTCTCATATCGAAATTAGGCATGTGAGGACAATTAGGTATACAATTCCAATCATCGCATGTAGCAAACAAGGCAAGTAAACAAACAAACCACACCAACATGCATTCACAAAACATATACAAAAGGCTTGTAATGTCACCTCAAAATGCAGATTACGACTTCTCCCCGATCTGAGTCTACGGCTCCCGAGGTATCTCCCGTGCCTGAATACCGGTACATAATATAATCACTAAACCAATTTTAGAAGTAAAAACGTGCATGTATGCTAAAGGTATGCTCCAATCGAGTAACTTCCGACCCTAACTATCCGATAGTAAGATCTCCGGTCTTAGCCCAAAAGAATATTTCTCATCAATAACTCCAAAGAAAAGGAATCTAAGGTTCGCCGGTCTAAGTCCATAAACAACACTCGGGCCTAAAGCCCACTAAATCCCTAAATCACAAATTCCGGGCCGAGGGCCCATTTCCCTAAATTCATGTTTACCGATTATGAAATTGGGCTTCCAGTCCGTTCTTATTGTCCGTAAATTTAATTATCTGTGATTAGGCCTTAAGTCCATATCTAAAGTCCATGAAACGTTCTTAACTTTGTAATTATGTTATTGGGCTTGGGCCCGGTTTCTCCTAAACATCGCCCTAAAGTCGTTTCCGAGCCCAAGAGTTATCGGCCTAAAGTTCTATCCGTGTCAGTAAGTTCTCCCGGCCACACACTCTAACTCTCCGCTCTCGGTAATCCACTAAATTACTTGATACTTGAATGTGTATAACGTTGAAGAATTCAATATTTAAGTACAAGTCAAAACCGAGACAAACCAAGGATAAATACTGTTTAATACTCGTAGAACAAGAAATATACTCCGTTGGACAGGACCCGAGCCTTCGCCGGAAAATTCCCGAGCCCTCGTCGGAACAGTACGTGCTCGCCAGATTCCGGTCACCTCGCCGGCAATTTCACCGGACTGCCAGAAACAAACACAACTCTGCCAGGACCCAAGTATTATATTTTTAATAAAAACATTTTCCATATTATAATTACCAAATATTATTATATTAAGAAAACTATATTTCCAGAAAACGAATCATACGAAATTACTTCCTAAAAATAAATTCGTATTAATAAATATACCTATATACTTTTTTTTCCCAATAGCATTTACAATAATTATCCAAAATTTACCCATTATTTCCTTCCCAAAAATTATTATTTACTAAGTATATATATATTCCCAAACTATTTATTTTCCCAAAATTATTTCCTTTTCAAAATTACATTTTCAGGATTATATAGTCTTTATATATATATATATCCAGATTTTATTATTATTATTATTATTATTATTATTATTTATTATTATTATATTTTTTTATTTCTGGACTGGGCCAAGTCCAAGCCCAGCCCAAGGCCCAAGCTAGAGCCCAGGCGCGCACAGGACCAGCCCAGACCCATCTGACCAAGCCCACAGAGTTACCAACCCAACAACACAGCCCAAATAAATTCAACCCACAAAACTCAGCCCAACATGCCAAGCCCAAAAGCAAACCTAGCCCAAAACATAACCCACCACCTACAATGCCGGGTCAGACTCGACCCGTGACCCATCCAAACCGGGTCACCATCTTCTCAAGGCTCACCTTGAGTTTGCAGAGGCGGCGGCGAGCGGTGGGTGAGGCAGCACAGACGGCGTCGTCGCGGGAAAGAGGAAGGACGGGGGCGGCGCGGCGACTTCACGTCACCTGCTGGTCGTGGAGGGGAGAGCGGCGTGGCCAGCGGCTGCACCACGAAGGGCGGCGAGAGCGAGCAGCGCGGGGCAGCGATGCGAGGTGCGGTCTACGCCGGTCGTATCGAGCCGTGGTTGGTACGGGGAACGCAGGCTGGAGACGGCGTTGCTGGTGGTGCGGTCGCTGCAGGTGGGGAGGCGAGGTGCTACGCGGGTTGGGAAATCTGTAGGCCGCCGTGACGTGGAGCGAAGACGGCTTCGGTGGCTGCGGTGTTCGGGCGGGGCGGTGGCGCGCTCGATGGGTGGTGGTGACTGGAACGAGGCGACGTGGTGGTGGAGAAAAAAGAAGGAAGAGAAGGTGAAGGTGGCTCGGTGGTGTTGAGAAAAAGAAGGAAGAAAAGGTGAAGGTGGGTGTCGGAGGAGGTGATGGCGGTGGTTTGGTCACGGGGAGGAGTAGAAAGGTGATGGGTTTGTTAAAGGGCAAAAAAACAAGGTGTACACGGGTGAAGCAGGAGACGTTCACGAGTTCACAGGAGAGGCGACCGAAGCTCACGCGGGAGCAGGGAAGAAGAAAAAGACAAAAAAGAAAGAGAAGAGAAAGGAAAAGAAAAGAAGAAAAGGGAAAAGGCAGGGGCATTGTCGTAATTTTCCATCCCGAGTCCGAATATATGACTTGGGCTCGGAAAATCCGATTAATCCTCCTGAGCATCGACCAACTCTCGAAACTGAAAACCGAGGCTCGGTTAGTTAGAAAGATTCTCCCGAGCGCGGGAAAACCCTCGGTTACGAAAAACGACGCCCGATTTACCTTGAATTAATTACCTAAGATTAATTCAACAGTAAATCACGGTAAACGACTTCTACAGTCCCGGTAAAAATCAAAAATTTTACCCGGGTTGTTACACAAACCCATTTGGGAAAGACACGGAGGGGGCGGGAAAAAAATTTAAGTTCCCGGGCAATTAGTAGTGACAGAATTTGTAAGGGAAAACAAGTCCCTAGCAATATCCGTCACTAATATTTGTCACGGAAATAATCCCGCACAAATAGCCACGAACCAAAAACCCTCACAAATACATTATAGGAACACACCACTTGTGAGGGATTAATCAGTTGCTAATTGTAAGCGATAATAATTCGTTACAATTTAGCAACGGAAAAATCCCTCACAAACGCATCTGGGAAAGGCGCGAAGAGGGCGGGAAAAACTTGAGCTTCCGGGGCAATTGTTAGAGACGGATATTGTGAGGGAAAACAAATCCGTTGCAACATCCGTCACTAATATTTTGTAACGGATGATTTCCCTCACTAATGCCGTCACAAAGCCTTGTTTCTGCCCGAATTTTAGCCCCCCGCCAAACCGTTACAAAATCCGTCACTATCAATGACGGGAAAGAGTTTCACACAAAATCCGTTAGTAATCAGTTGTATTCTAATAGTGATCAATAATAGCTATAGATATACAAAGTATTATATATAAATTTCAAAGTTTTTGTAATGAAAATACCTTATTAGTTAATCCAATGTATGATTAGTATGGAAAGAAGACAATTATTATTAGAGTAAGTTGATATAGTATTATAATATCAAACTAAATTACAATAATAACTAGTATTATGACAAGGTGATATTACTTTGTTAATGTATATACCAAATTGAGACAGTACTTTAAATTTTATAGGAAAACTATTAAAAGAAGTTTTTTTTTTGCTTATGGCAAATTGACATCAGAAATCTCGTTTCATTTAAATTAAAAATTATAAAATGATCTATCTTTTAAAAATAATGACAATCTTAATCTATATCTATGTATTTAGTTTTGACACATCTCTACAATAGTTATTTGTTTCTATTTTTCTCAATATTCTAAAGATATATTTTTATAAAGTGATAAGAATAAATATTCATGTTTTTTTCATCTTGATTATAGAGACAAGTGAGTTGTGTGCTAATTTTTTTATGTGCCTATTGCAACTACAATCTGTAATATAATTAAATTGAGGACTAATACTGTAGAAGTTTAAAAGAAATACAAAAACTATAATAACATTATATGTTTAATTTACTTTTTTTAAAAAAATATATTACATATGTTATTTTTTATATTAAAAAATAAAATATTAGTTAATATGTTAGGAGGGTTAGACTCTAATTTATATATATTTTGGAATAATGATAAAAATAATTTAAGAAAAGCAATAAGAACACCAAGGTAGCAAAAATATCTATAGTAGTGAGTATAATTTTAAACTAGGTTGACAGTATATCAACTACTTATCAATTTATATATATTTTTATCTAAGAGCAATATACATATAAATTATACGATGGATTTAGATATTTCTTTATTTGTTTTTTAATATGTAGGTATAATGCTTAGCAACTATAACATGCTATAACTGTGGCGCTTCTTTTTGGCTTTTTTGAAAAATATGGCGCCAACATAGTAAAGTTTTCGCGCCTGCACAAAAGATTTCGGGTTTGACAAAATTTCCAAAAAAGTGGTTAATTTATAATTTTGATAAATATTTATACCTGTAGTGTAATTATTAAGAAATTATAGATAGTTTCAAAAATTAAAAAGTTGTAAGGATCATTCTGTAAAACTAGCAAAATACACTTTAAAAGTAGACTATCCATTGGTGCACCTAAGCAGGGTAAGGTGGCATGAAGTGTACTTTGAAAGAATCTTTATGATGCATGCTTAGCTTCAACTAATCTGACAAAATTAATTAATGAATGTATAGCATCACAAATTATTCTCCTCGATTCATGTCTTGGGTCCATTTGGATAATTCCATTCCATCATTGGTATTAGCATAGTCGTATATGAAACAGGATCTCAAAGGTTAGTGAACCTAACAAACCGTAATTAATATATATAATTAATGATCAGGATTAATTACAGCTTGCACCACCTGTTTTATTCTTATGGATAAAATGCATATTTAATTACTTTGTCTTTTCTTCAGGAATATGAAGAAGAATACAAGCCTTAAAAGGGGACAGATGGCACCATTAATCTTAATTATAACCTATGTATCTTATGGGCAAGGGAACAACAGCCCATATATATATATAACCACTGCAATTATTCCCATTAATAATAAAGTAGTACTACATAAAACGTAAATCTACTAGTCAGTGTATACTTTCATTAACAGATTGGGCACAACAAGCATTTTCCTCAATAAATTAAAAATAGCATTTCTCCCTTTATAAAACAAAATTAAGTTCCTACTCTCGCAATACAAATTGCACACTGAAAATATCAAGTATAAGCTAGTTTCCGTAGTTGTGGTTGTTTGTTAGGTTCGTGGTCTATGGAATAGGTCATGATTGATAATGGCTTACTATTGATCCCAGAGGATAATGACTCTTCTATATATGATTATATATAGATGTTCCAAAAGGAGAAAACACCAATGCCAATGCCAATGTAAGCAAAGACCAATGCCAATTTTTAATAATCACAAAATTAGAGGTTGTTTTACGTAATACTTACTACAATTTTTTCTATTTCAATCCATGACATAATATCATATGTCGGCACTAACGGACTTTACAGAAGAAGAAGTGAAAAAGGCGGTCATTTCTATGGGAGCACACAAAGCTCCTGGCCTGATGGTTTCACAGGGCTATTTTTTCAAAAATTTTGGTATGTTATCAAGGACGACATTATTTCAGCTGTGAGGAGTTTCACTCATTCTGGACATCTTTTAAAAGAATTCAATAAGACTTTCATTACACTTATACCAAAAGTCAAGAATCCTGAAAATTTGGGACAATTCAGACCCATCAGTTGCTGTAATTATTTATATAAGATCTTCTCACTCTGCATTGTTCACAGATTGAAAAAGTGGTTACCCCAGGTCATCTCTCATACACAATCTGCTTTTGTTCCCAAGAGATGCATTCTGGATAATATCATTATCACGCATGAAGCCTTGCATACTATGAGGACTAGATGTAAGGACAGAAAGACAGGGATGATGCTGAAAATGGATGTCACTAAAGCTTATGACAAGCTTGAGTGGGGTTTTTTTAAAAAAATGTTGCTTTTATTGGGGTTCCACAGAAGATGGGTGGACATGGTGATGAGTTGTGTGATGACTGTAAAGTTTGTGGTCTTAGTAAATGGCTCACCCACTGAATTTTTTACTCCCTCCAGGGGTTTAAGACAGGGGGATCCTTTGTCCCCTTATCTGTTTATTTTGGCATCGGAAGCTTTGTCGAGAAGGTTGGATCATGCTTTGAACTCAGGTTTCATCAAAGGGTTCAAAATTAATAGATGGTGCCCTGCAATCTCGCATGTTCTGTATGCAGATGATACAGTCATCTTTGGGGAAGCATCGGTGGTCGAAGCTCAGAGATTGATAGAGATTGTAGATATGTATAGCAAGGAATCCGGGCAGAAGATAAACTTTGGAAAATCTAGTGTGTATTTCAGCTCTAACACTAGTAACACACTAAGATCCAATATTTGTCAAACCATTGGCATGGATGAAGCCCAAGATAATGACTCGTATTTGGGTATTCCCACAACATGGGGGAGATCAAGATCAGCAGCTCTCAACTTTGTGAAGGAGAAAATACATAATAAGTTGGCGAGTTGGAAGGGTAAATTGCTTTCACAAGCGGGCAGGGAGACTCTACTTAGGAGTGTCATCTCAGCAATACCTACATATGCCATGTCTGTGTTTAAATTTCCTACTACGGTGTGCAAACAAATACATGGCATTATGGCACGATTCTTTTGGGGAGGATCAGAGGAGGTGGCTAAGACACACTGGGTTAGTTGGGAAAAGTTGACTGCACCGAAAACTGAGGGTGGTATGGGCTTCAGAAATATTGAATTTTTCAACTTGGCACTCCTTGCTAAGCAGTGTTGGCGTATCCTACATAATCCAGAGGCTTTGTGGGTTAGGATTCTCCAAGGAAAGTACTTTCAGCGAACAAGTTTCCTCAGAGCTGCAAAGGGTAGTGCACCCTCATGGCTGTGGAGTAGCATAATTGAAGGCAGAGAAGTCTTAAATTTGGGACTTCGGTGGAATATTGGAAATGGCAGAAAAGTCTTCACGTGGGATGATAAATGGATACCTAGGGAGTCAGAGTTCAGAGTTATGTCTACTCGACCAGAGCCTTTTTCAAATATGATGGTCTATGATCTGATAAATGAGACAGGTTCATGGAAGCGATCCGCCATCAGATCTTTATTTTCTCCAGAAGAGGCTGCCATAATAGAAAGGATTCCCATTGCAAAAGAAGTGGAGGATCAGCTCATATGGCATTATACCAAAAATGGCGAATACACAGTTAAATCGGGCTACTGGTGCAAATTTAAAGCCCACCAGCCCCCCATGACTGACTTGCCGAGTTCAAGCAGCGCCCCAGTAGCCTGGAAGGAGGTGTGGAACCTAGACATCATGCCAAAAGTTAAAGTGTTCCTCTGGAAAGTCATTAAAAATGTGCTACCAGTGAAAGAGAATCTTAAAAACAGAAAGATAATCTCAGATACTACTTGCCCTTTATGCCATAAACACCCTGAGACAGTGGAACATATGATATTTTTATGTGACCATGCTAGTGCTACTTGGTTTGGATCTCCCCTAGGATACTCACCAAGTCATGCTGGATTCCCAGGGTTGGGAGAGTGGTGGAGAAGTTTAGGAGAAGGTTTATCTAAAAAGCACAAGGCAGACCTACAGAAGTCAGCTGCTATCATCATGTGGCATATATGGAAAACTAGAAATAAAACCCTCTTTGAAAATGAAAGTCCAAATCCTGTCTTGACTTTGAGGAATATCTCTGCTATACTAGCGGAATCAGTGAAGGAGTCACCTGTTCTTGGGGGTGATTTGGATGAAGATGGAGGGCCACAGTTGGAGTATAGCAGATGGTAGAAGCCTAAGGAGGGATTCATAAAGATAAACTGTGATGCTGCATTCTCTGATGAAGGAAAATTTGCTGGTATTGGGATTGTTTGTAGGGATGCTACCGGTAGATTGGTGGATGGAATAGCCCACAATATGGGTAGCAACTCAGTCTTGGTCGCCGAGGCCATTGCAGTGCGAGAGTCGGCTTATCTAGCCATGGCTAGAGGACTATCTTCTGTGTCCATTGAAACTGACTCGCTTCTTGTGTGGAGAGCTGTGCATGGGTTTACTGAAGCTCCTTGGAGTATTAGTACTATTATCGCAGATATCCAAAGGTGCATCCAGAATTTTGTTGAGTGCCATATTTCAAAGGTGCCTAGAACAATCAATAGGGTAGCTGACCGGCTTGCAAAGTCTGCTTTAAAACGTATTTGTCCAGTAGATTGGTTAATGTATCCCCAGGGGAACTTTGGCACCTGCTTTGTACTGATGTGGGCTAGTTTCTCTAAATAAAATCATATTACTTCTGTCAAAAAAAAAAAGTAAGGGAGTAACAAGTAAAAAAGTAAAAAATAATCGGGCTGACCCCTAGGCATACTTGGCTCCAAGAGGAATTAAGAAGTAGAAGCATAAATATTAAGTGAGCGGGCTGGATCTCTATGCGTACTAATGGGCTTCCTTGCACTATGCAAGCCCTTTATCCCTACAGGCCCGATTGCAAAACAAGCAATGATAATGATTGACTTTTTTATCCAGTTAATCTGCCTTTAAAAATTATTTAATTTTAATTAACCCAAGAACCGGTCGATGAAGACTTCATTATATGTTTTTTTTTTTCAAGGAATATGAACACTTTACTATAATATTCAGAACATATGTCATGAAACTTAATTATGTCCCGTGCTTATGGCATAAATATCACTGTTCTCCTTTAAATAATTAAACTTAACATTTCCCATATTTGTCATGAAATTATGGAGGCATAAATGGATTACACAGGCAATGACTTTTCAACAACAATTTCAACCCGATAAAAAATCAACCGATCAATTGTAAGGATCATGTCCGCCCATGCAAGTAGAAATAAATTTAGTGAAGGATTATGACCCGGATGAGATTAGGAATGTAAGCCCTGTGACTCTGTGAGTGAAGTGGGAGATTAAAGAGGTAAAAAAAAAAAAAAGTAGGATGATTGACGGATACACAGTGTCAAAATTAACATAAAATCTATCTAAAGCACATTTGCTTTTCCCATTAACATATGCCATGCAAGTTTAATTAAACTATTTTCAACCAAAAATAAAACAAATAAAAAAATATAGTTTGTCAAATTTAGGGGATTAGGAGGAGTAATCCCGGTTGAAGTCGGGTAAGTCCATCAAGTTCTTCCACCTCGTTCCTTTTCTCTGCAGCTGAATTGGTGAAGGTGCTCTGAGGGATAAAAAGCATCACGTCCCGAGTTCGAATCCCTAGTGCTGCAGTATGGTAAAGGATTTAATCGGGCGGAGGGAATGATATAACAATACTTGGGTTTGATGGGTCCCTCGGGGAGAGGGCCTTCACAATATCTAACTAGTATTAATCGTAATCATGGGTCAATAACTTTTTTAATTTGGACAAATTTAGCTAAATTTTAAAGATCATATAAATCTTATAATCTGCAAAGAAGGCTTCAAATTAAGTGGAAAAAAAATATTTCCTTTTCCATGGGAGTATTGAAGCTCGGGGAGCTTGAGTTGACTCACTTTTTTTTTTTTTTTCCCTAAACCAAATTTAGTAGATTCATTTGTAGTACTATTTTTTGTCCCACTAATCATGGGTTTTAGCAGAGTATATCCCAACGGCAACGTGGCAGATTCTTACAGGCCACTGGAACCAAACAATTATGAGAACGTAGCAAACATAAAAAGCCTTCTTTCCCCACTTATCCTTACAAAATCTTTAAAAGACACGAACACAGCCCACAAAGCACAAACGCAAACACACTTGAAACTAAAACAATCCATCAATTTCTCACACACAAAAAAAAACTGCAAAAAATCATTACATCAGCAAAATCGGGTGGAAGAGCTTGCTTATGCCACCACCACCACCGCCGTCTGATGAGAGTGCATTTTGAAAACACCTGAAAATGGACGGCCTCACTCTTGCCACCACCGCCACCTCCTCCTATGTTTCGTGTCGCAACATCAACAAGTTCTCCTTCCGTCCAGTACTATCCCCCAGAGTAAAAACCAGAATCGGTGGTAAGAGAAGAGAACTTCGGTTTCAGAGGAAAACCAAGTTCGTCGTTTTAGCAGCGAAAGAAGATGAGCTAAACCTTAACCAATTTGAGCAAATGGAGCTCAAGTTTGGTGGCTTGTTCGGGGAAGACCCGCAACTCACTCTTGCTAAGGTAAGGACTCATTCTTTGGTGAATTTTCTGTAAATTTTATGTGTAGTTTAATCAGTTGACATAATTGGTGACATGGGTTTTTGTGGGTTTTGTGTGTGTGTGTGTGTGTGTTTTGTTGTCGTTATTGTTTTAGATACGGGCTAGAAGGGAAGACCCTGATGTTTCATTTCGTGATGTTGAGAAAGTATTTGACCAGAAGAAAAGGGGAAAAGCGGTAGAAATAAAGGAGCTTCCCTTTAATGTTCCTGATGAGAAGAAGAAGAATAATCAGTCTAATTCATCATTGAATGGTTTGCATTTATATCGGCCTGTCCCGAAGGGGGGATTTAGATTTCAACACAACCCTGGGCCAGTGGCAGTGCCAGTCTGGAAACTGAACCAATCCGTTCAAAAAGGTGTAGATAAGGATGATAAGAGCAGCGTTCCTAATGTTATCTTGAGGAAGAAACCGAGTATGTTTGTTGAGGATGGTGTGCAAAATAAGCCGGCGAGGTCTACTCCGAGGATTAAGCCGAATTTGAAGCTGAAAATGGGAAATGGGGAATCTAAGGAGAAGTTTACTGATATGACATTGTTGAGAAAGCCGGAACCTGTGAGACTAAATAAGAAGCCAGAGGATTCTGCGAAGGGAGATCATGGTGTTGGAATGACAACCGGTAGAAGAGAAGGTGAGGATGGTTATGGTGGTTTTAAGCTGCCTGGAACGGTGAAGAGTGATCTTAAAGGAGCTTCGGAAATTCGGAATGGAACAAAGCAAAAGGAACTTGAGGAGAAGTTTAGTGATATGTCATTGCTGAGAAAGCCGGAACCTATGAGACTTAATAAGAAGCCAGAGGATTCAGAGAATGTGGAAGGGAAAAAGGGAGAGTATGGTGCTGGCATGATTACCGGGAGAAGAGAAGGAGAGGATGGTTATGGTGGTTTTACTCTCGCGAAAAAGCCTGAAACTGTGAAGAGTAATCTTAAAGAAGCTTCAGGAATCGGGGATGGCTCAAAAGGAGAGGAACTTAAGGGAGAGTTAAGTGATATGCTTATGAGACTTAATAAGAAGCCAGAGCATTTGGAGAATGTGGAGGTGAAAAAAGGCGGCAATAGTGTTGAAATGATAAACGGGAGAAGAGGAGAGGATGGTTATAATGGTTTTACGGTGATGAGAAAGCCTGAAACTGGGAAGAGTGATCTTAAAAAGGCTTCAGAAGCTGGTGATGGTTCAAATCGGAAGGAACAAGTGCCAGAAGGTGACTCCTTAGCTGCAGGTAATGAGCTATATATGTAAATATACACTGTAATTCTAATTGATGCTTGCTTGGGAGTCCTTCATTTTCCTCCCATTACCAAGACTCAAACTGAGGTCCACGCCTAGACATCTTTTTATTACATTTCCTGTCCAAAATGTGAATGGCTGGAAATTTAGAAAATGATATTGTGCTTTGTTTGTAAGTGATGCAGCTACTCACGAAACCTAATTTTGGAATGACTGGAAAAGAAACTGCTGTAAATGAAAAACAAGATATAGGTGATGCTGATTCAACTGCCAAGTATTCTGTAGAATCAGCTCTGCAAGGGAAGCTAACAAGGTGTGCCGAGTCATACTTGAAAAGCAAATTTATCTTTCTATTTTCTGCCAGAGGATAGAGTGGTTTTTACCTGTTGTCTTGCTAGATTGTGAATATGTGTCTATCAACGTCTGCAGACAAGATCAGTTCCGTATACATCCTGAAAATTATGGAAATGCTACTGAAATTGACAATCTCCCTTCAATGTCGCCAGAAGAGGTCAGATTATTGTATATTTTCTCAACTGTTTGTTTCTTTTTATCTAGCAACAGTTGCGTCACAATCTTTGGGTTCTGTAAACTTTTAGGCTGCTGATTGGGCGGAGGCAAAATATCTGTTTAAGTCGGGGGATAGGGTGGAAGTGGAGATAATTAGCTCTGACATGAGAGGTTTCGCTGTAAGTGCAACAAAGTTTCGTGAGAAGCTTTTATGTGCTCTTGTTTTTCCTCTTTCTTTCACTAATTTCTACTTGTTGTTGACTGGTTGCTTTTTTGGTTACTTTTCTGAACCTATATTATTCCACAGGTATCTTTTGGCTCGCTGGCGGGGTTTTTGCCACATCGTAATCTTTCTCCAAGATTGAAATTTGTAGCTTTTGAAACATGGCTGCGAGAAAAAGGCTTAGACCCATCAATGTACAGGAAAGAATTAGGAATCATTGAAAGATATGATGTCATGGACAAAAATAGTTCTCTTAGTTCAAGCATTGCTTTAAAAATTGATCAGAATATTGTGGGAGATATTACACCAGAAATGAAGTTGGAAGATATTTTAAGTGTATATGAACAGGAGAAGCTCAAGTTCTTGTCCTCCTTGGTTGGCAAGGTTTGAAAAATCAACTTACTGTTCAAGTCTTAGTAACTCTTTTACATGTTTTTATTAGCTTTTATTTTGCAGAGAGTGAAAGTTAATGTGGTAAAAGCTGACCGTATGTTGAGGAGCCTTATAGTTTCTATGAGGCCGAAAGAGAAGGAAGAATCTGTTGAGAGGAAAAGAAATCTCATGGTAAGGTTCTCTTTGCTGATGACATTTATGTAGGTGTCCATTCACTGTGCTTTGTTTTATGTTTTCAAAATTCGTGCAACCAGAAACAGATTCCAAAACTTGAGAGCTCTCTCTAGGGTTTTATACTTAGAATATTGATCATTGCAAAGGGATGGGATCTCAGTATAACTTGATCTTTTTGACTATGTTTAGACTCATTTGTAAAACCTGAGCTTCATGCTTGAAAATGTACTGAGCTATTCATTTGATTAGCCAAAAATGTTTTAGGTCCTAAAGATTCTCTTATGCCATTTATAATGCAGGCCAAACTTCAAATTGGGGATGTTGTGAAATGCTGCATCACGAAAATCACTTACATTGGTATTTTTGTTGAGGTAAGATAAAGATTATTTTGCTCATGTTTCTTAGTAGTAGATTTCTTAGAAGAGGCTAGATACACGAATAGTGGTTGGGAGATAGGGGATATATATATACACACGCACAAAGTTGTTGGCCCTTCTGTATTCATGCTACATTTCCGCATTTCTAAAACAGTTCAACGAAATGATGAAGATGCTTTCTTGTAAAGTCTTACAAAGCAAATGCTTGTAGGTTGATGGCGTACCAGCATTAATTCACCAGACTGAGGTATCTTGGGATGCCACCTTGGACCCTACATCATATTTCAAAGTTGGTGAGGTATGGCAATGATCTTTATGATAAAATTGTTAAAAACTAATTTATTCCTTAATAGTTGATGTTTGTTCTGTTCTCATGACTTCAAAAGGAAACTTGAGATGTATATTGGTTTAGACTTTGGGCTGCCGATGTTTTGTCATCATATTTGGATTTTAACATAATCTTTGTGTCAGATTGTGGAAGCCAAAGTTCACCAACTGGATTTCAAACTTGACCGCATTTACTTGTCTCTTCGGGAGATTGCGGTAACTTAAACCTTACTAGGTTATTTCAATGCTAAACTTTCCATCTGAGGCTGACAACATTTTACTAAATGCATTGCTTATCTTTCTCCTAGAAGCCAGACCCACATCTTGATTCCTTGAAGTCTGTGATTGGGGATCTTGATGCGTTGGATGGTAGAGTGCAAGTTGCTGAACCAGATACTGAGGTTTGTTTTCACAGCAGCAACTTTTTCTTTCTGTCCTCTTAAGTCATTATGTTTCTTCTGAGACAAAGGAGTTCTGATTCTGGTTGAAACAAAAGTAAAAATGGCTTTCTGTCACCAACCGTGAGCTAATGTGCTTTATCAGTAGGAAGCAAGGAGGATTTATTCAATTATGCCTCCTGAACTTCATCAGGATTCACAACCCTGTGCCTGACAAAGTTTAAATGCTGTTCATAGGTTATTAATTGATTTATTTGCTATCTTAAGTGCAAAGTTTCAGAAAAAATTTTCTTTCCATAACAAACAGAAACTACAATTACTGGATGTGATTGTTGAAATTGATCAACATCCATATGGTATTATTTCCACGATTCTCCTACCAACGACACCAAGGCTTGTATTGTTGGCATAGGAGACATAATATAATATGTTCTTTACTAAGTTTGTGACCTGCATTAGAATCGTTTACATAAGCAGTAGTCCACCAAGCTATAACTCGAATGTTACAGACTTGCTATAATGCACGGGTTTATTGGCAGAAGTACCCATAAGTATTTGAGCCCATTTTTCACTTTTGCTTTGGTTTCTCATGGCTGTTCCTCACCATGTATTCTGAATTTTGACAGTGGACAGATGTTGAGTCACTTATCAAAGAACTGCAGCAAATTGAAGGGATCCAATCTGTATCTAAAGGTCGCTTTTTCTTGAGCCCAGGTTTGGCTCCAACGTTTCAGGTACTAAGATGTCAGTGGTTAGATTTGTCACAACGGGAAAAAAAAATTAAATGTGAAAGATATCTGGATAATTACTTTAAGGGCATGCTTTAAATAAGGCAATCTAATTCCCATCTATCTTCTGGTGCAGGTTTATATGGCATCCATGTTTGCGAACCAGTACAAGTTGCTAGCACGATCCGGAAACAAAGTACAAGAGGTAATTATAAGTTTTGCTAGTCACAGATCCCACAATTGGATTAGTCCCTTAATTTGTTTCCATTGAATCATCCAGAATTCAGTACTTTGCAAATTAACTTTGATGGTCAATCACAAAATGATATAGCTTAATTTGGGTTCTTAGGGAAACCGTTCAAGGTTTTGTATTGTTGATAGTACCATAAAGTGATCCAAATATTGATGATAGTTCCTCCTGTGCGGTGCAGGTGATAGTTCATGCATCATTCAATGAAGAGGAAATGAAATCAACAATTTTATCTTGCACCAACAGAGTGGAGTAGTTTTACACTCATTGCAGATTTGTTACTTCCTACTCGGGACACTGATGCCACACTATAAGCTATCTTTCCCCCGCAGGCTTTGACTGTGGAAGCTCTTCGGAGAGGATACTTCACTCTTGCGGTTTAAATGGTTTGTTTCTTTGGTATACAAATTTTTCTATTTTGCCATTTTGTAGTGAAGGAGAGAGGTGCTGATAGGTGGCGAAGTTTCAATAGCGTTGGAGTAATGTTGATATGGTCACTACTAACACAGAACTTGTACAAAAATATCCACTTCATGCTATGTAATATTTCCCCTGCAGCTCACAATTGTTGAACAAAGGGGCTAATGAAATTTTTGCTACTGAAGAAGGGCTTTGAATTGCTTTATGGTTCTCTTTGGCTGTACTCTTGTACATTGTAGGTCTCAAGATCTCAAAATAAAGGCATCATAATCCTGTGGCAATTCTCAGTGAATTGACTGTCACTCATCATAGTGTCTCATGTACAGGGTTATCTTCAGTGATCATCGGAGGTAAATGCTGATTATGAATCCCTTATTTAGTTATTTGACATGTAATGCAAAGTCCCATTATTTGACTGTTGGCATCTATTTTATGCTACTTATGTTTTCTAACTATACTATCATCATCATCTATTGAGGTTGTAGTACGGGTTCAAGAAAGTAGGGAACTGAATCTTAAGGAAAAATAGTCCATTTGGTACCAGATACTGGTATATATTATATATATGAGATGAGGCAAAATAGCAGAACTGATGGTTTCTGTGCTCTTAAAACATCATTATATATAGCTGGCAACTGGTCACTTGTTCAAATTGACTGTGAAGCGAATTATCTCTTCCTCCTGTAGTAGACTATGCAATTTCTTCTGGTGGCATGTTGCAGATCTAAGTTAGACGTTTCTCTGTTTGTAGGTAATAATAAACTAATTTTTCAGTCCTTCTTTGTCCCAAATTAGTAGTACATAAATGGCAATTTTGCTATGAACCGTCGTTTTGTACTTGACCGAATATAAACACTTCTGCGTATTAATTAATTTGGTTTCGTCTCCTAACTGAAGAGGGTGTATCAATTTGTCTCGAGGTAGGATTACTAATGCCATCTCTCACACGGAACTAAGTCATATATACCTACGTATATAGTTGTGTCTTATGTTTGATGATTAGAAAAACACTAAAGAAAAAACTTTTATGACATTATTTTTTGAAATAAGATGAGAAGAAAAGTGCAGGTTACAACTGCGGGAAAAAACAGCGCGGAGTGGACTCATATAGAGGGAATCTTGGAAGTGATAGTGCAGAAAATAAGCAACAACGGCGATCTGATTCGATTCGGGAGTGTGTGTTCCTTGTGGAGAAGTGTAGCGAAACACAGCAGGAGATTGTGTCTTGATCATCAATATGGACTTCCTGGGTTCATAGTTAGCGAATCCTTTGATGACCTCCACATGCCCCAAAATCCACACTATATGCCCTTGTCGAAAGCCAACCTTGACTATCAGACCATCAAGCACACCCTACCTCAGCTCCATCTTACGAGACTCAAGTATTGTTTCGGATCTTATAAAGGATGGTTACTTGCGTTGAAAGAAGACGGCAACAACAGCCTAGTGGTCTTAAACCCTGTCACTGGAGCTGAAATCCTTCTTTGTCATGAGAAATATGACCACTACCGTCAGATTGTTTTCTCTTGTTCCCTGACAGAGCCAAACTTCTACGTACTGGCTAGGAATCAAAATGGAGGGTTGTTCTATCGTGCACTAGGGGACGAACGGTGGGTGAATATGCAAACTAAGAATCCAGCATTTGAAGGGAATGGTTATTTGGATGCAACTTTCTACAAGGGGAAGCTTTACACTGTGCATGAGAGTGGCAGGGTCCTCGTTTATGATCATCTCTCTGTTCCAAGAATTAGTCAAGAAATACGCATGCCTCCTGCTTGCATATCCCCTTCCGGATCAGTATTTGCAAGTTTCCCGGGACAGGGGCGGCGCCACCTCTACTAGTTGCTACTCGCGGTCCGCAAACAATCATATGTATCTAGGTTCCATATAGACGGGGTTCAGCAGTTTGAGGTCTATAAGTTATTAGGAGGTTCTGACAATAATGATAATAATCATGAGTGGGAGCTTGTGGAGGACTTGGGGGAATATGCCTTGTTCTAGGGGTTCTGTCAATCCTTTGCCTTGTCCGAATTGAAGGTGTCAGGGATAAAAGGAAGCCGGATATATTTTGTGGATCGTTACCATCATCTTGATGGAGATCTTCAACCGCGTTTCTATGACATGGGAGTGTACATGTTAGATATGAAGCTCTACAGGAGGTTCCGAGAAAGGAATAATTATGTTGACCCAGTTCTCTCTGGACTACCTAAGGCAAGACTTCGTGGAATGTGGTTTATCCCAACACCCTAGTGACCAGGGATTCTTCAGCGCAGCAGAATATTGTTCAAATTTATTTCAATTTCTTTTTATGCCAAAGAAAAGTATTTTTAATGATATATATACTCTACTTCCAATTTCATAATTCCTCTAACAAAAAACATAAGATTCACACAATCAATCATGGGCTATTTAATTTGGTAGCTTCTCGCAGACTTAATTTCGGTTGTCATCGTATAATCTTAGCCTTTTAGTCGACAAATAAACTGTAATTTCTTTTAAGAAATAAGAAAAGTGTGAAGAGGTAAATCATAAAGAAAGAGAATCGTAAAGCCATATTTGGGCCATATGTCACTCACACATAAAATAAAACTTGATGGGAAACACTACATACAGAAGCCAAATTGTATCAGCAAGCCTTCTGTTAAGGAGGAGGATTTTACATCTCGGGTCTACAATGAACAACCAAATAAGTTTCTCGTGCTTTTGTAAGCTCCTCAACAAATAACATTATTGCAGATCTAAGTTACACGTTTCTCTGTTTGTAGGTTATAATGAACTAATTTTTCAGTCCTCCTTTGTCCCAAATTAGTAGTACATAAATGGCAATTTTGGTATGAACCGTTGCTTAGTACTTGACCGAATGCAAACACTTCTGCGTATTAATTAATTGCTTTCGTCTCCTAACTGAAGAGGGTGCATCAATTTGTCTCGAGGTAGGATTACTGATGCCAACTCTCACACGGAACTAAGTCATATATATATAGTTGGTGTCTGATGTTTGATGATTAGAAAAACGAGAAAGAAAAAACCTTTTACATATTATTTTGTGGAATAAGATGAGAAGAAAAGTACAGGTTACAAGTGCGGAAAAGTGCAGTAGTACTGTGGCAGAGTGGACTCATATCGAGGGAATCTTGGAAGTGATAGTGCAGAAAATAAATAACATCAGCGATCTGATTCGATTCGGGAGTGTGTGTTCCTTATGGAGAAGTGTAGCGAAACACCACGGGAGATTGTGTCTTGATCATCAATATGGACGTCCTGGGTTCATAGTTAGTGAATCCTTTGATGACCTGCACATGCCTCAAAATCCTCAGCACTATATACCCTTGTCAAAAGCCAACCTTGACTACCAAACAATCAAGCACACCCTACCTCAGCTCCATCTTTCGAGACTCAAGTATTGTTTCGGATCTTATAAAGGATGGTTACTTGCGTTGAAAGCAGACGGCAACGACAGCCTAGTGGTCTTAAACCCTGTCACTGGAGCTGAAATCCTTCTTTGTCATGAGAAATATGACCGCTACTCTCAGATTGTTTTCTCTTGTTCCCCGACAGACCCAAAAAACTTCTACGTACTGGCTAGGAATCGAATTGGAGGGCTGTTCTATTGTGCTCCGGGGGATGAGAGGTGGGTACATATGCAAATTAAGAATCTAGCATTTGAAGTCCATGGTTATTTAGATGCAACTTTCTACAAGGGGAAGCTTTACGCTGTGCATGAAAGTGGCAGGATCCTTGTTTATGATCACCCGATCACGGTTTCTTCTTCTGTTCCAAGAATTAGTCAAGAAATACGTATGCCTCCTGCTTGCATAACCCCTTCCGGATCAGTATTTCCAAGGTTTCCAGGACAACAAGGGTGCGGCCACCTCTACTACTTGGTAGAGGCTGGAGCCGGATTGCTACTCGCCGTCCGCAAAACCTCGCGTACCGCATACACAGACAGGCTCCTTAGCGCAACTAAGGCGTTTGAAGTCTATAAGTTATTAGGAGGTTCTAACAATAATAATAATCATGAGTGGGAGCTTGTGAAGAATTTGGGGGAATATGCCTTGTTCTTGGGATTTTGTCAATCCTTTGCCTTGTCGGAATTGAAGGTGTCAGGGATAAAAGGGAACCACATATACTTTCTGGATCATTACTTCCATATTGATCGACGTTTCTACGACATGGGAGTGTACAGTTTAGATATGAACTTCTACAGTTTTCGAGAAACGAAGAATTTTGTTGACCCAAATCTCTCTGGATTACCTAAGGCAAGACTTCGTGGAATGTGGTTTATCCCAACTCCATGGTGACCAGGGATTTCTGAATATTGTTCACTTTTATTATAATCTTTTTCTGGGTGCCAAAGAAGAGTATTTTTAATATTATATATACTCCACTTTCAATTTCATTCTTCTTTTAAAAAAGAGAGAATCTTATTCCTTCACTGATGTCCAAATGTTCGGTTATTACTTTTTAACGTATCATACATAATTCACTACAGTTAATTTTTTTTCTTGTTTTTAATTTTTAAAATTCTAGATTTTAATTAAAAATTTAGATTATTCTTTTAAATATTAAAATTAAAATAAACAGAGAATCATGGGCTATTAGTTTGGTTAAACCTAGAATATCTTATAATATCAGTTCCACACTTAGGGCTGCAAATGAGCCGAGTCGAGCCCAGCTTTTGATAGCTCAGGCTCAGCTTGTGAAAATTTAACCAAGCTCAAACTCGACTCGTGTTAGTCTCGAGCCTAGATCGTAAACTCAAGCTTGGCTCATTAAGATTTTGGTAGGCTTAGGCTCGGCTCAAGCTTGGCTCGTTTAGTAAGCCTTATTGAGCTATAAACGAGCCAATAACTATAACTCAAGGGCGTGAAAAAATATATAATTTGATTAATAATCTAATTAATCAATCATATTAACTATTATATTATGTAAAATAAGAAGTATTTTATTAATGAAAGAATGATAATTTTTTAAAAAATAGATGATAGATTTTAAAATAAAAAATGAAATAAAATGGAACAAAGTAATAATCTTAGTTTGTTGATTATGACATAATTAAGTTACTTTATCATCTAAATTTCAATCAGATTGAATGTAATTTCTAAGCTTAATTTTTCCTAAAAAAGCGTAACTTATGAATCTCTCACAAGCTACTTAATGAGCCTAACAAGTCGAGTTCACAAGTCTTTAAACGAGAGCCTAAATGAGCTAAGCTCACAAGCTAAAGAGTCGAGTTTCAGCAAGCTTGGACTTGACTCATTTAGTTTCAAATTTTTTAGTGACAAGCTCAGGCTCGGCTCATTTCCTTAGCGAGCTAGGCTCGAACGAGCTATTATCAAGTTGAGTCTCAAGCCGTTCGCGAACGGCTCGGCTCATTTGCAGCCCTATCCACACCATAAGCTTCTCTCAATTCTGTCCTCATTTTATAATCTACTACTTTTGGGTTTTAGAGAAAAGGATTTTGGCAAAAGAAAAGAAAATAAAATCAACAAATTTTAGGAAAAGAAAAAGATAATAAAATCAACAAATCAGATTCACATAATAAAATAATAAAAGGTAATAAATTTTGGCAGATTCACATAAAATCAACAAATTAGTATTTTAATTAATATGAATTTGAAAAAAATAAAAGATAATAAAAAATAGGAAAAAAGGACTTAGGGGAAAGAATAAAAAATAATTATTTCTATTTTAGGATTTCTATTTTGTTATTAAAATGGATTTCTATTTTAATTATTTTAATAGATTTCTATTTCTATTTCTATTTCTATTTCTTTTTTAGTTATTTATTTTATTGTGCACTCGGTTTGGTTGGACGGGTCTTTTAGGTGGGGGAACCAATCGGGTCGGGCCGTTCCGGTTTATTGGTTTGACCTGACACGTGGGTCCCACATATGCTGATGTGGGGCTAGAAAGCATGCCACGTCAGCACCAGCTGCCGGATTCCGGGGCCTCAGACCAAAACATGTAAAGCGGAGCCAACAGAGGGATGAAAAGCGATTGAATCTCAACACAAGGACAAAATCCAAAATCTAGGGACAACATAGGGATCAAACGTAGCATTAGTCCAAAAAGATTACATTTACCATTACGGAAATTCATGCCTGGGTAAGAGGCTAACAAACAAACTACGGGTAAATTGCATATTTAGGGTCTGTACTATTGGAAAAGTACCCTTTAGGGGTCTGTACTTTTATTTGTCCCTTTTAAGGGTCCAAACTATTGTTTATGATCCTGTTCAGGGGTCCGGGGCAGCCCGGCGGCTGACGTGGACTGCCCGGCCTGTACGTGACTCACACGCGCCAAGTTTTCGGGCAGAATGCAGCAACTAAGACGCTTGTACTCCACGATTTGTCCACTGTGTCGCGTGGGCCCCACTATCGCCCTTATATTTTTAAAATTTATTCCTAAATTTTTCATAATTACAAATTTTATAATAAATTCATTAATTAAAAAAAAAACAGAAAAAAATTTAACCCCCCCGTATCACCCCCAAAATTCCCAAATCAAACCCTTGTAAACTCTCTATCTCTCTCCCTCCAAACAAAAACCCCGAATCCCCCAAATGCAAACTGAAGAACCCTAACCCCCAATTTCCTCAACCCAGAACATAAAAAACAGCCACATAAACACCATTGTCGGGCCGCTACAATAGCGATCCCATCACAACCATCACCCTTTTGACAACTAAAATCCAGCCACAATACTCCACTGCGGACACACCCACAACATGTGTTCTACATATCAACACACCCACGGCCACCACCATTCCACCATCTACGAGGCAAGCAACGGCAACGACGAGGAGGAGGAGAAGGAAGGGGTGAGGCCCAACATGGCAACGACGAGGTGGAGGAGCCAGTGGAGAAGCTCCTTGTGCCTTTTGGGGAAGACCAGCTCATTTCCCTCCTTAAGAGGGCCATCGATAAACACCCCGATTTGATGAATTTTATCCGGGAAGTTGCCGATGCCGACCCCGCCCACCGCAAGAGCTTCGTCCACGGCCTCGGCGGGGACACCACCACCGAAACCCTCAAGTCCAAATTCTCCAAATATGGCGAGATCAAGGACTGCAAGGCCGTCATGGATCGTGTTTCCGGCAAGTTCAAAGGCTACGCCTTCATCCTCTAAAAGCACCGCTCCAACGCTAACCAGGCCCTCAAGAACCCCACCAAAAGATTGGCAGCCGGATTACTTCCATACGTTGATAGCCCCTTACTGATCCTCCTATCCACTCTCTCTTCCTTAGTCGCCGTGGTCGAGGATGGGTTGTGTTGATGTGATGTTTAGTTAAATGACTTTTGGTTGATGTATTGTCGTTGATGTTTGAGAGAGGAGAGAGAGAATTTGGTGTGGATGTGGCTTGAAGTTGTGTTAGATTGGAGGAGGATTTATTGTTATTGTCTGTTTTCTGGTTGGCTGATTTGGTGTTTGATATTGGTTTTTCTTTTTCTAATTTATTAAAAAGAAAAAATGGATTTAACTAATATGAAATTTTATTTTTGGGAAAAAATCCGATTGTGGGACCCACATGCCACTTTGGACAAGGCATGAGCGTCACGCGCCTCTAGCGCTGCATTCTGCCCGAAAACTTGGCGCGTGTGAGTCACGTGCAGGCCGGGCAGTCCACGTCAGCCACCGGGCTGCCCCAAACCCCTGAACGAGATCATAAACAATAGTTTGGACCCTTAAAAGGGCCAAATAAAAGTACAGACCCCTAAAGGGTACTTTTCCAATAGTACAGGCCCCATATATGCGATTTACCCAAAAAACTACCGAGGGTTTGAATTTAAATATGCCAAAGATATTGCAACTTGACTAGTTTGTGATCAAGGACGATCTTATGGAACAGATCCTGTTCAAGTAAGTTCGTCAACTTGACTAGTTTAGATCGGGCTCTAATATGCATCACCAATCCATTCCAAACCAAAGCATACATACGTAACAATGCCTCTCATGGTTCTTTGGTTTAGGTCTCTGATTTTTGGTTAGACACTTAGACTCTATTCATGATTAGAGAGTATCAGTTTTTTTGTCGCAATTAGAGAGTGCATTAATTAAGACATAATTGGCTAATGGCTACGCATGTCATAGACTAAAAACACTATGAAGTCCCCAAGCCCTCCGACTCTCAAGTATCATCTCCCATCATCTCCCTAAATGCTTCCCTCAAGCTTCCACAAATTTATTTTTATTTCATTTTGTTGAAAATCGAGAGTCGCCCGAAAAACGGAGAGACAATACGCAAGGCTCAAGTGAGTTCATATGTGTGACCAGGACACCACTCTGTAACTCAAAACCTCAAGGTATTGGGTACATGGGTCCACTATACTTATTAATTACTCACTTGGCCTCTTCCTCTCCGATGTGGGATACACCACTCACACTTGCATTCCAACAATCTGCCCTCAAGTGTGAGACTTTCCATATCAGACCACGGGTCTACTCCCCCTTCAACGGAAACAAACCGGAAACTTTCCGCAACATCACCAAGAGCCACTAGTCCACCAAGCCCGTTCCAGGAGCACGCGTCTGCCGATTCTCCAAGAGTTTACTTCACTTAGGCCGAGACAGGAAAGCCACTCATAAGTAGTATGAGGCTGCCGATACCACTCTTATCCGGAGCCACGCCTTAGAACTCCACCTGTGCTTGGACCACGAGCCTAACTGCTCTTCTTTCCACATGGGGGCAGCAACCACGGGAGAATCACCATGTCGCAAACCATTCCGTCCCAACCGAACCATCGGCTCCGCTACCACGTGTTAAGAAATCGAGGTTATTTTCACAATCAATCAAGCACTTAACGAGAAAGAAACGAAAAAGACACAAGGATTTACCGAGGTTCGGCCAATGATGCCTACGTCCTCGGACAAGAACAGAGAGGGTTTTTCTACTATGATGAAGCTGTTTTTTAGAGTCGGAGGGCTTGGGGACTTCATAGTGTTTTTTAGAGTATGATCTTCACGTGTTGAAAACCGAGAGTCGCCCGAAAATCGGGGAGATAATACGCGAGGCCCAAGTGAGTTCCATACGCGTGACTAGGACACCACTCTGTAACCCAAAACCTCAAAGTATTGGATACATGGGTCCACTATACTTATTTGTTACTCACTTGGCCTCTTCCTCTACGATGTGGGATATACCACTCACACTTGTATTCCACCACATTTTATTACTGTTTTGTTGGCTTCATATGCTAAGGAGTCTTCATCTTCTTGTTATTTTCTTAGTTTTCAGCTTCTACCACCATCATGTATTAAAATTTCATTAATAAAAACTAGATGATTTATATAAAAAAAAAGTAATAGTCTTTAGCCATTATTAATGGCCTCAAGCGTCATCATATATAACCAATACATAGATTAGAAGGCCATATTTGTCACTCACACATAAAGCTTTGATAAGAAACACTACGTACATACAGAACCCAAACTGTAAAGACAGATTGCTAATGGGGCTTTCCACAAAGCCAACAATTGCCCCGGCTATTAGTTTTTTCCTTTATGAATCTTAGGCTTAGCCCTTTTTAGAAGCAGTTGAAATATTGTGCTATAGATCGATGTTGCAACCCTGATTTTGTTAAGGTTGGGTTTCAATACGTACCACAATTTCACTAATTAGGGTCTTGATATGTATATGTGGTAAAAACACTCAAATATTGCAAACCAAAGTTCCCGGTGGACAGTAATTGTTTTCACTTTTCCAATTACGTTTAGGTTAGCAGAATAAAAAGAACGAAAGCCAGAATATCATAAGTTTTGATGAATTAAATTATGTTCATAACCATTCTATTACTGGGTAATTAATAGGTTAATAAAGCTCGCATGCAACCATAGATTTAAAAAGATATGAATCACAAACTTCAATTACTTCTATACTGATTAAAAAAAATAAAGAAAAACCTGCGAGAACAAGAAATTACTTAAACGATATTATTTATTTGCTGCAAGATACAACTATCTTCACGAAGAAAAAGAAGAAGAAGGGGTGGGCGTACGTAAATGGTACTTGAATTGCAGAACATGATCCTCTGAAGTAAGAATCTGACCTTGAGTATGCAAAGATCGCGCTGCATCTAGTGTCACATTGATCCAGCGCTAGCATATGCAAGCTGGTTGTGAGAAAGAACTGCAGCTCCCCAATCACTCTGTATCACCAAGATGGTCCAAAGGGAAGGCGGCGCTAGCGAAGGATCATCACGAATCGAAGTTCGTGCACTGCCGGTCCATTCGCAAAGATCTTGTGGTCTTGCAATCTGGAACTCCTTGACTGTATGCTTTCTGGACCATCTCCCTCTTGGTGCCGATGTCGCAGGCCACCGTGCGGACACAAGAAAATTAAAGCTTAATATTTTGGTCAGGACTTGAGGAAACGTTGCCGCCTCATCCAACTAAAAGATCAATTAATGGATCATCGAACCAAGCAGTATGGCAGAAGGCCGCCACGGTACTTGTTTATGATCATCTTTCTGTTCCAAGAATTTGTCAAGAAATACGTATGCCTCTTGCTTGCATATCCCCTTCCGGATCAGTATTTGCAAGTTTCCTGGGACAAGGGCGCTGCCACCTCTACTACTTGGTGGAGGGTGGAGCCGAATTGCTACTCGCGGTCCGCAAAACCTCGTGCACCGCATACCCAGACAGGGTCCTTAGCGACGACGCAACTGGGAATTTTCAAGTCTATAAGTTATTAGAATATTCTAACCATAAAAATACTGTTCAATTTTTATTTTAAACTTTTTTTTTTTGGTGCCAAAGAAGAGTATTTTTAATGTTGTATATACTTTACTTATCAAGTTCATTAATCTTATCCTCACCCTTGCCTCGAGCATGGTCCATAATTATTCCCCATTATAATATATTGTGTCTAGGTTAGCAAATTTTGTCGCTGATGCCATGGCAAAGGCAGCACTGTCATTACAGAGCTACTACGTAATTTCTTGATGTAATATAGACTAAGGTTTACAAATCAGAAAAAAAACGAGAGAGAGAGATTCTTATTCCTCGAGTTATGTCCAAGTTTTCGGATATTACTGTTTGACGTTTCATACAGCGACACAAGATTCAGTATAATTATTTTTTTGTGGATCATTACTTCCATTGATCGACGTTTATACGACATGGGAGTATACAGTTTAGATATGAACTTCTACAAGTTTCAAGAAAGAAATAATTATGTTGACCCAGATCTCTCTGCTGGATTACCCAAAGCAAGACTTCCTGGGACATTGTGGTTTATCCCAACACCATAGGGACCAGGGATTTCTTAAGCACAGAAGAATAATTTTCACAGACTAAGCTTGTCGCAGACTTAATTTTCTGTCCTCGTCGTATAGTCTACTGTCTACTGGTTTTGGCCTTTTAGAAAACAATAAAATGTAACTCATTTAAGAACTTCTGTTTTTTTTACCCCTTTTTTTATTTGAAGAACTTCTGTTTGATGGTTTTGTTGAGAAAAGTGTGGAAACGCCTTAGTTAAATCATAAAGAAAGGGAATTGTAGCTAGCCTTTTGATCAAAATGAGAAAAAAATTACATTCACCATTATGGAAATTCATGCCTAGGTAAGAGGCTAACAAAAAAAACTGCCCAGGGGTTTGAATTGAAATATGCCCAATATATTGCAACTTTACTAGTTTAATATGTATAACCCTACCCAATCCACACCATGGCAAAGCAGACATGCGTAACAGCGTCTCTCATGGCTCTTTATAGAATCTATTTATCACTAGAGAGTGCATCAATTAAGACATAATTGGCTACACATGTCATAGTCTTTGGGATTATTAATGGGCTTAGAGGTCATCATAACCAATACATACAGAACCCGAATTGTAAAGATAGATCGCTAATGGGCTTTCTACAAAGCCACCAATTGTTCGGGCTAACTTTTTTTATCTTTATGAATCTTAGGCTTAGCCTTTTTCAGAAGCGGTTGAAATATGCTCCTATAGATGTGTTGCAACTCTGATTTTGTCTAGGTCGGGTTTCAATACGTACCATAATTTCACTTGTTAGAGTATATGTGGTAAAAACACTCAAATATTGCAAAATCGAGTTCCCGGTGGTCAGTAATTCTTCTCACTTCTCCAACTAACGTTTAGGTGAGCAGAATAAAAGAACGAAAACCAGAATATCATCAAGTTTTGATGATTCATAACCATTTTATTAATGGGTGATTAGGTTAATAAGGCATACAACCATAGATTAAACACGATATGATACGTGAGTGAACAAATTAGGAAAAACAAAAATGAAATGACTTGAACGATATTATTTTTAAGTAAAACTTCTACTCCCTTCACAGATTCACAAAGACAAAAGAAATTGACAAATACAAAAGAAAAATACTGAAGAAGATGGATGGGTGTACGTGGAACATGATCCATAGAAGGAAAAAAAATATTTTCATGGAAACTAGTTAACCCATTTATGCCAAACCACTCCTCCCTTGAGTGAGCAAAAATCGCGCTGCATCTAGTGTAACATTTATCCAAGCTGGTTGTGAGAACTGTCACCCCCAATCACTCTGTAACAGATTTTCTTCTGAAATAAACAATATAATAAATTTTTATGTATACTCACAAAAAATAAAAATATGGAAAAATAGTTTTAGTTTCCTCCAAAATCTTAATGAAGCTTTATAGACATTAGTATTGAAATATTTTTTTTAAGTAATGAACGCAGTAGTTAAAGCAAATGATACTATTTTTGTCCAAACACTGATATTAAGAATGATCGCTCCTAATTATTAATCTTTTACATTATAATAACAACTAGCAAGGAATTTTTCATGATAGCTTAATTATCACATAAAAAACATGTATGGATTTATATAATAAAAAAATAATCAAACTTGCAATGAATAATTTCGATATGAATGGTATTTTTTTTTTCATACTAATATGAAAGGGTATCTTACATATTATCAAATCATAGTATTAATGAGTTATGTTATATAATAACATGAAATGGTGTCTTATATTTTATCATAATTTGAGTGCGTAATCGTTTTATGACTATCGATTTTATAAATATTAGAAATATAATTGATAATAAAAACAGTACAATTGTAATTGTAACTCTAAAAAAAAGAGACGAACGTGATTAAGTGATTTAAGACCTACCATTCAAATTTAATCTTATACACTTTGATGAAAATAGATGGCTTATGGTGACAAAGACTAACTTGGAAGAATCACAAATCCAAAGTGTTTGGACTAAAATAGTGGAAGCCCACTTCGTGGACCTAACCATGATCAGTAGCTAGCTGGTGTATATTCTGATCAGATTTAGATGTTTTTTCCGGGTTTGTCTTGTGGCATTTTTGTCAGTGATTGACTCGCTCATAATTTTTTGTTTGGAAGGTTAGTCTTCATATACTGATGATTGGTGATTAAGATTTATGAAGGCTTTTATTTGTTCTGGGGTTTTGTACTTAGAATCTTGAGTTGAAACAACTCATTGCATAGGGATGGATCACAGTATAAGTACACCGATATAGGATATAAACGTATTGAAATGTTAGTGGTATTAGAATTTAGAAGAACTATCCAGATAAGAAGAGGTCCATACACCAAATGTGGTATTTTGCTACTGCAATGGGTGCCCATGTCACATTATTTGGTCCAAAAATAACTGTAAATAGCATTGCTTTTTCTGAAAATACAAAAATCCCATTGCATTGCAGGTTGAGCCAGATTTTGTTGATGAATCAGAAGTCTGTACAACCAAGAAATAGACAATCTCACCAATTGGAGCTACTTTGGGTAGCAAATATCATGCAGGTGGTCTAAGACATTCGTCAACGCTGTACTTTGCAGTTATGTTAGGATTGGCCAGCTTAAGAAGCTAAACTAGCTTTGTCGGGTAAAGAAAACCAATCCAATCATGAATCATGTGCATATCTTCTTTTTTTTTTGTTGACCAAACTGTCCCAATTCTCCTCACGCCAGATACCTCCACTACCCCTCACCTTTGTAAGTTAAGTTGCTTTTCTTCTACTAATTACTTGGCCGCTTCCTTTTCTTTCACTTCCTTCTTCCATTGGTTTGCTTGTTTTGCATTTAGTATGACACCTTACATTAAAGCTGACAAGCAACTTAACTACCATTCTCTCTTCTTTGTTTTGGGTATGAAATAGTCCTTTTGAATTCATTGTCATTTTCTTGCTTCCAAGAGAAAGGAGAGGAGAGAAGAGGAGAGGATACATGGGTATAGGCACCAGCAACTTTGTGATTAGATGGATCAACTTCGCCACCATGGTATGCCTTTTTCCAGGCATTACTCATTTTTCCCTAATGCTCGCTTTACTCCTCCTTAAAGTTTCTTCTCTACAGTACATTGTAAATTTACCTCTCTGTAAATTAATTTGCTGCATGTTTGTTTGATTGTCCTTTTGTGTTCTGTCCCTTACATTGAAATTGCTCGGTTATTCCTTGGTTGGTGCTCGGTTATTCATTGAGCTCCTCATTTTGTGTGTGTGGGGGGACTTGAAATGGAGTTTCTTCCTTCTGGGTCTCCTCCTGTTAGGAGATTCGTTTATAGATTCTTATAATTGGGGGGCCATTTCATTTGCTTATTGAAGATTGATTACTCTTTTGCTTCTCATTAACCTAGTAATGTTTGTAAACCGCACGGTATAAGTAAGCCCTTTCCTCTACAAGATATGCAGATTCCATCTTATCTGCTCTACATATTACCAGACTAAACTGTAATGATTCGGTGCTTAATCGCCTCAATTAGATGTAACAGAATCAGTAACATCTTTTTTCTTCATTTCCCTTTTCTGTGTAGCTCTTAGCAATAGCTGTCATAATTTTTGGAGTATGGATGAGCACTCATCACGATGGCTGCCGGAGGTCTCTGACTCTTCCCGTGTTAGGCCTTGGTGCTTTCGTATTTGTAATGTGAGCTTGTTTCCTTCTTTGCTTCTCTCTGTTCTTTTCTTCATTTCTTCTCGATCATTTTGTGGAAGATTGTTTCTTTTACCTCATGTATCCTTTTACCAATGCATTCTTTGCTTTGGATTTCAGATCAATAATTGGGTTCTTGGGCGCATTGAAGAAAAGTTCGATACTCTTGTGGCTTGTATCCTGCCTGACACCTTTATATTGGTTTTTCTTGAATGGATCTTTCAAATTAGTGAACATCCCTTGACTAATCATTTTCAGTATCTAATTCTGCTGCTAATCATTTTGATCGCAATCCTGGTTTTTACGGTATTGGCGTAAGTATTTTGGTTCCATGAGTAATTTGAGATTGTACTCTTTAAAGCATGATATCTTCACAATCAGGCAGTATGAAGCAATCATTGACTTTAATATTTCCTTCATACCGTACTATATACCAGTGGAACCTTGGATTTTCTTAGGACGAGAATGATACTAATTAAAAAGGCACTGGATTTTTTGGTTCTGCTGGCCATTAGATATGGATTATGCTATGAAAATTATAGATAGGCCTGTTTGTTGATGCAGTTTTTATCTCGTGCTGCTTGACCTGCATAAAAAACTTAGGAGCTTTTGGTATTCATCTAAAAGTTAGTGTTTTAGGTTAACAGAAAACATTTCCAAGCTTGTACCGATTTAGTTGGGACCATGAGGGTAGTAAGGGCTCTTCTTTCCTTTTGTTAGAAATCCCTGGAGAAATTTGGTGAAAGGTTCAATTATGAGTGTTGGCAACATCTCTTGGAATTGGCTTAGGCAGAAAATAACAAGTGCTGGTTTCTATGGTCTTAAGTAAACTTCAATTGCTTGTAACTGGTCCCTTGTTTTAATTGATTTTGAATGAATTTTTCTCCTCCTCATGCAGGAGGATACTATTTCTCCTGATATGTTGTACATTCTTTTTTCATTCTGTAGGTTATAATAGATTTTGTCTCACTTTTTCTGAATTTTCTTGTAGGTTTATTGTGACAAACAATGGTTCTGGGCACAAAGTCTCTGGTTTGAAGTAAGAAAAGGAACCATAGAATAGAATCTCTGTGATGCATTTTCTCCCCTCTTTTCTTTATCGCTGCACTGGGATTGTGAACCGTTTGTTTCTTTGTCATAACGCATCATATAATGCATAAAATTGTGAGAAAATGATCTTCACCCATTTCTAGAGAATAAACAAACCATCGTAATGGTTCACGTTATGTTTCCAGTTTCTTGGTCTGGGATTAATGGTATATATGGAGGCATAATTAGTTTTGGGTTCTTCTCTGGTCAGGTACAAGGAATACCAACTTCAGGAGTATAGCTCATTGTTTCTTAAAGAGGTATTAGCTTTTGCCTTGAAGATAGCATTGATGGAAATGCTGGAGCCTAATAATATTTTTCTTTACTCACAGCTGAATAATACCAATAACTGGAAGCGCTTGAAGAGTTGTCTTGTGAAATCTGAGGACTGCAACACCTTATCAAGAAAATATAAGGTCCATCTGTCACCTGAAAGTTGAAACTCCCTTTTGCCAGAATTCTGACCGTTCTTTTCAATTTTCCAGGCCAATATTAACTTTATTTGTTTAGTTTCTTACAGAATCTTAAGCAGTATAAGTTAGCAAAGCTCACCCCTATTGAAGCCGGTTGTTGCCGACCACCATCTGAGTAAGTGTTCTCCTGTTTCTGGGTGAAACAACCTTCTTTACCCATATATCAATAGTTGAACAGCATTAACCACCTTAACGCATAAAATTGGAAGCTCAACTATTTCTCCTAACAACTCATTTCCAATTGTCTGTACAGATGTGGCTACCCTGCAGTCAATGCTTCATACTATGACTTAAGCTTTCATCCAATTAGCACCAGTAAGGACTGCAAACTTTACAAGAATTCAAGGGCTATCAAATGCTATGACTGTGATTCCTGCAAGTAAGCATCATCACTCTCCTTCAGTCTTTTATTCTTTTGCATCCCTCCCTAATCCTATATTAGTAGCTCTAACTGTACTGAGAGTTATGACTTTATTTTGGCTTCTTCCTCTTTATGTTTTAGGGCTGGAGTTGCACAGTACATGAAAACTGAGTGGAGAGTAGTGGCAATCTTCAACGTAGTTTTATTTGTAGTTCTGGTAAGTCATTTCTCTCAGCTAGTCTTTTCTTTATCTTTGAAAATTGTTTGGCTTGATGAATTGAGGTCCAAAAAGACATCAAAAATCTTAGAACTGCTCCAGATTACTGTGTTTTTTAACATTGGCAACTCATGTGGTACTCTATTCCTGTACTTGGTCTTAGGTTATGTAATGTACTGACTAGCATACTTTTCCCTTTTTTTCCCCTTTTTTTCTTTTGGGCAGTCAATGGTCTACTTTGTGGGATGCTGTGCCAGACGAAATGCTGCAACTGCGAGGATTCGGTCAAAATCTTGATAATGCAAGCCTTCTACTTCAAAAGAAAGAAAGAAAGAAAGAAAAAAAATTCAACTATTCAGTGCGTTTTATGATCCACCATACTTGTTTGTTTGTTGAGTAGTAAATTACCAGAACAGATGAGGTCCCAGTGCCTAGCGCTAGTGTAGACTGTAATGGAATGTTAATATTTTTAATATGTACACGATTTACTCTCTTTTTTTTCTTTTTTACTTTGATAACTAATTATGCAATTAGTAGCTATTACCAAAATTTATGTACTTAGGAAGCAGAAGCTCCTATAATTACTATTCATGACCAAAATACTAATAATATGTTAGAAAAATTCCAACGGCATCATTTCCACCATCACTAATGCAATTTCCATGATCGCTAAGAATCTCCCTAGTTCTAGTAGTTCTAGTACTACATATATATATATATATATATATATATATATATATATATATATATATATTTGGTAGCAGCGTGGCATTAGAACTGTATAAAACAGATGTCTTTACGGCAACCAGCATATTCCCCACAGCAAAGGGATTGCAATACTAGTGTACTACACAAAGCATAAAAGCACAAAACTAAGACTGTATGTAGCACATAGCCTAATAACAAGGTCTTCAAGCATCATCAACTAGCATCCCTTGTTGGTGTAAGGGATTGAAGCCTCAAAACACAAAACTATGCATATCCCATCAAAACACATCAGGTGGGCATCGTGTAGTCACATTAAAGGTTTTTTTTTTTTTTTTTTTTATCAACACATTAAAGGTTCACTACCCATTTTTTAACGAAGGACATCAACATTGGCCCTTGAAAGCTTACAAATAAGGACCAGTGTTAGTATTTGTCGTTAAAACTAGTGACCGATCAAGTTTTTTTGGAGAGGAAAAAAATTTGGTCTTTGATGAATACGTTTAGAACAAATTTGGTCTTTGATGAATACGTCTAGTAGAGCCATTCCGTTTCCCACTGGCCTGATGAACTTGGACAGTGGAAGGGCCCTGTTCCAAAAGAAAAATGCAAATGATTGCATCTTTTTTCATTAACAAAAAAAAAAACAGAGAGTTATTGATAGTCCAAGTAAAATTCAATATTGCCTGCGGGTTAAGGCTGTATTTGATAGTTAGCTTCTTCAACCCTTCTTTTTTTTGAGGTCTTTCAAGTTTTCTTCTGATGGACAGCAGTTTTGCACTAACATCCCTAATGTTCATCCTCCCCTCTGGAACTTCCAAGGAACAAGCAACACCAATCTCAAATATGGCAATCAAGCAATCCTTCAGTACTCTCCTGTTTCTATTCATATTTTCACCAAATGTTTCCTGAAGCAGAATGGGATCCAAGATATATGGCAATCGTTCTTCTTGGGTGCCAAAAAACTAACACGAGGGACCAATGCGACGACGATGCCTTGCTGGACTAGTAATTGTCCTCTGTGCACTATCCTGATGTAATGCTTTGAAAATTTTGCACTAATCTGATAGAAAATTCCAACGGCGTCATTTTCACCATCACTAATGCAATTTTCATGTAGTGATTGCCAGGAAGTTAAAGATGGGCTTGAAGGTGTACTGGTCTTTGCTGTAAGATTGTGAATAAGTCGGTGTAAGGGATTGAAGCGACAAAAACTATGAATATACCATGAAAACAAACAACAAAAAAAAAGAATCACGTGGTATATTTTCCAAAGAAGTAGTTGCAGTAACATGCAGCATTACACTGGATGCTTATCACATCGTAGGATGTTGAGTTTGTATAGATACTTCCAATTTAATACACCAATCTGACAAAGACATCACAAACATGTTTAAACAATAATATCATTTGGCAATCCCAATTGTTGCCAATTAACCTGCTATTTTTCAAATTGATGAACAACTGGCATCTCCACCTTCCCCTTGATTCACCTGAGGTAAAGTATAAATTATCCCATAAGCAGAAGAAGCCAGCACCATATTGGTACAGGAAAAAAATTTAGAAAGAGGAAGAGAGGGAGAGATAGAGGTTATATTACCAATTGTTAGTTTGCTGGCCTCCTCCCAGGTGCCTGCTTCTGAATTCTGATGGATTGAATCTTTGCTGCAACATCCTTCATGGTCATCCTCTCCATTGGAAGTTCCATTGAACAGGCGACCCCGATCTCAAATATGGTAATCAAGCAATCCTTGACTTTATTGTTTCTATCCATATTCCCACCACCAACTGTTTCTTGGAGCAGAATTGGATCCAAGATTTCAGACAGTCGTTTTCCAGACAAAGCAGCCTTGGCATATTCGTGAAGGTTCAGTCCGTCTTTGAACATTTCATCAACAGGCCTCTTCCCAGTAAATAACTCCAACAAAAGGATGCCATAACTGTATACATCTCCGCTTGTTGAAACTTCACTTCCCATTCCATACTCTGCCAGTGATAAAAGAAGAATAATGCTGCTTTAGAGTTGATAATATATAACAACATAGGCTAAAAACAAAAATCCGCCAACTGTGAAAGCTTAAAAAAAATTTTACCCGGAGCAGTATAGCCAACAGTTCCTCTTAGACCAAGGGAGCTTGTTTGACCAACAAGACTGGTTTCTACTAGGAACTTTGCTACTCCAAAGTCACCTACGTGTGCTGTCATCTCATGATCAAGAAGAACATTACTTGGTTTGAGATCACAGTGAACTATTGGTGCTTCACACTGATGATGCAGATAATCCAGGGCACAAGCCACATCAATGGCAATATTGAGCCTTTGATTGTAACCCAAAACCTTTGTTGCCTCATTCTCTAGCAGAGATGGTGTTAAAAACACAAAGATAGAGTTTTCCTTTGAGTAGGAAACTCATATTCAGAAGCTAAAAGATCACAAAGCCAAAGAGATCATAAAGATAGTGTTTCCTTTGTGTTAGGAAACTTATCCAAAAGCTGAAAGATAATTTTACCAAAGACAGAGTTTCCCTTGATGAGGAAACTTCCAAAACTAAAAGATGATCATCAAAGATGATCCTAAAGATGTGGAGAAGGAAAGGGTGTTAATCCATTCCAGCTCAAGGTTATCGGTTACACATATAGCATATTTATAGACATAAATTGTGTACATTAATGAGTACACGTTAAAGACTTCATGTCCACATAAAATCCTTAGCAGACTAACTACACCTAGAACTCTCTAGACTTCACGCCATAACTCTTGAATTTAAACTATTATTGCAATAGGATCAATTCTAACACTCCCCCTTGATCCTATTGTCAATAACTTCCACCTAGCTCACAAGATTCTGATGTATATCAATTTCCTTAGTCCCAGCAAACCTCTTCAACAAAAGCTCAAAAGCTTCTACAACCGGAATTCTTCTGCAGCAACTCTTGAGAATTTTTCCAGAATGCATCGCCAGCATCAAACATCTTCAATCAAAGCTTTAAAGCTCCAAAGATTCGAGCAACCCAAAAAAACCTTCTGCAACATCCACTTGAGAACATTCTTCTGCACATCTTCTCCATCTGTTCAAAAAATCCTGCAAGCAAACTTCAAAAGCACTTTATGAAAAGATAACTCCTAACATTTCTCTTCTCTTCCAAATTTTCTCAGCCAAAACTCCAAAGTTTTGCTGCAATCGTAATGCAGCATTTTCTCCACCAAAAGCTCAAGGTTTACAGGCCCTTAAGACCATGAGGGCTCCGCTACCATGTTAAAAACACAAAGATAGAGTTTTCCTTTGAGTAGGAAACTCATATTCAGAAGCTAAAAGATCACAAAGCCAAAGAGATCATAAAGATAGTGTTTCCTTTGTGTTAGGAAACTTATCCAAAAGCTGAAAGATAATTTTACCAAAGACAGAGTTTCCCTTGATGAGGAAACTTCCAAAACTAAAAGATGATCATCAAAGATGATCCTAAAGATGTGGAGAAGGAAAGGGTGTTAATCCATTCCAGCTCAAGGTTATCGGTTACACATATAGCATATTTATAGACATAAATTGTGTACATTAATGAGTACACGTTAAAGACTTCATGTCCACATAAAATCCTTAGCAGACTAACTACACCTAGAACTCTCTAGACTTCACGCCATAACTCTTGAATTTAAACTATTATTGCAATAGGATCAATTCTAACAGATGGGTGCAACCACTCCTCTAGACTCCCATTGGCCATGAACTCGTAGACAATGGCCTTGAAGTCATTCCCTTGGTAATCAATACTTGAACAAACTGTTAGTATCTTAACAAGATTTCGATGTCTGATATTTCTCAGGGCCTCGCATTCAGCCACAAAACTTCTAGAAGCTGCAGGGTGTAGAAGATTCAGCACCTTGACCGCGATTATCATTCCATCTTCTTCGATGATTCCTTTGTACACAGATCCAAAGCTTCCCATGCCTATTAAGTTTGGAGCAGAAAATCCACCGGTCGCTCTGAGCAGACTTTGATAGGACACTTGCAAGTTGCCCATGAGGTCGGGAACCAATACATCTCTTCTATTCTTGGATGAAAGACGATAAAGACAATACATAACCAAACTTAGGCCAAAAAATCCAGAAACTAATATTGCTATTATCAACATAACAACCGTAAGCCTCCTCTTATTCGATCCTTTGACTGTGCACTTTGGTAGATGAAATTCTGGAATGCCGCCACATAGCTTGCCGTTTCCCATCAACAAAGCTGCACTGGCATTGCTGAAGACTCCTTTGGTTGGAACTTCACCCTCAAAATCATTATAAGATAGATTCAAGTGCTTTAATACTTGTAAATCCTCAAGAAATAGTGGAATGCTTCCTGTCAAATTGTTATCAGAAAGATCTAATTCTCGGATTCCTCTGAGTAAACTGAAACTTGCAGGTATGCTCCCTTGCATCAAGTTCCCATCCAACCTAAGAATTTCCAGTCTCACACAACTTCCAAGATCATTGGGAATCGTACCAGATAACATGTTTTGGCCTAGCATAAGCACCCCAAGATTTCTCAAATTTCCAACTTCTTTGGGAAGGGAACCCCTCAGACTGTTGGCCGACAATTCTAGAGAGACTGACAATGATGTAATACTAAATATTTCTACAGGAATAGTACCAGTGAGATTGTTATCAGAAATACTTAGCCCTAACAAATTCTGGCACTTGCCAATAGTTGCAGGGATATGACCTTGAAAATTGTTACCCCCTAAGTTCAAATAAATTAATGAGCTTAGATTTCCTATGGAGTCTGGAATGTTACCAGAAAAATCATTCATGTTAATTTCGATAGCCACAAGCCTTTTCAGCATCCCAATTTCAGAGGGAATGACACCAGTAAGTTTGTTATTGGCCAAATATAAACTTTGCAAATTTTGGAGATTATGAATTCCAGCTGGGATAGTTCCAGATATCTGGTTGTCGACCAGAGACAATCCTTCAATTGTAGTTGAGAGGTTGGCTATAGATTCAGACAACATCCCTTCAAATTTGTTACCACTGATGTCAAGAAATCGTAAACTGGTGGCATTTGATAAAAAGAAAACAAAGCTCAGGTCGTCTACACTACCTCCCAGCCTATTCTTGGCAATGAGTAACTTTTCCAACCTATGAAGTTTCTCCAGATTTGGAACATTTCCAGTGAGTTGATTATTAGAAACATAAAGATTAACCAAATTCGAGGCATTGGATATGGAAACCGGAAGATTGCCAGTGAAATAATTACCGTCAATGTTGAAGAAGTAAAGATTGGGAAGAGAAATGCCTAAATCTCTAGGAAGAGTGCCACGCAATCTGTTTCCCGTCATCGACAATGCCTGGATAGAAGAGATATTGTATAACAGGGGAGGGATGATACCTGACAAATTATTATATTCCAGGCCAAAAAGTTGTAAGTTTGTGAGTTTGGTTAGGGTTTCAGGTATGCTACCGCCCAAGTTATTGAAGGCTGTGAAAAGTGACTCCAAGGATGAAAGATTTCCCAAAGGAGGAGGGATGTTTCCGGTTAGTTTGTTTCTGTCAATGCGAAGGTACTGGAGGTTTGGGAGAGAACCAAGTTCCTCAGGAATCTTATCAACCAATTTGTTCTTATGAAGAAAGATTGTTCTGAGGTTAGAACAAGCTGACAGGTTAGCTGGGATTTTTCCGGTGAAAGAATTGTTGTCTAGCGCTATTACTTGCAATCTTCGTAAATTGCTAACCTGAGGTGGGATTTGGCCACTGATGCTGTTGTCATGGAGCCATAATGACCTTAGGAAGCTCAAGTTCCCAATATGCGGAGACAAGAAGCCTTCCAGTTTTGAGGAGTTGAGGTGCAATGCAGTGACTCTTTCGTGCCTACGGCCACAAGTAACACCATACCACTGACAAAAATGGATGGTTTCGTTCCAAGAGCTCAAAACACCAAAAGGGTCACTCGTTATTTGTGTCTTGATTGCAATCAAGCTCATTCTGTCTGTTACATTGCCTATACTAGTACTAGTGGCATATGATGCTGATGAGAAAATAAAGGTTAGGCAGAGAACAGTATGAATGAAAGTGGGAGAACACAAGTGGCCTGTTAATCCCATATCCACACTAACTCGATAGAACTTAAAAATGAGATGGCTTGGAAGCAGGAGAATTCTGTGGTCTTTATAAATAAGAATAGGCAATGTGCTTGTTCTTATTGATTATTATACCAGTACATACAGGCAAAGTGAGAAAAGAAGCTAATAAGTCAGCAATAGTAGAAAGCAGAAGTGACAAAAGCGGCTCCTGTGATCCAATTAATACGTGAGACTCTTTTCTTTTTTCTTCTTTGATCCTGCATGGATTAAAGAAAGCCTCCCTTTTTCTGGTATGATAAGATAATCATATAACTCTGTCGGGTCATCATTTTGTAATTTATTTGCTACTTTTTCTCGGATGAGACATAACTTTGCTACTTTTAGAAAACATCATAAAAGTAGAAAAAGAAATGACAAAAGAAAATGTGTCACCTTATCTTACAATCAAGGCCTAACCTGGTTGGTGCAACTCTCAAAGCTCAGTTTGAGCTGCTTGATCTTGGAGATGCTTGGGTGATTTTTAAGAAAATTGCTAACATGATCATCAAATACACAAATTATAACTCCTCCTCATTTTTAAGAAATTGTTGCTTGCAACTGGCTGTGGATCACTCAATGGTGCTTTGCTGTCTAATTCGTGTTTTTTTTTTTCTTTTCTTTCAGGGGATGCTTCCATTGATGGGATTTAATTCAACATTTAAGGTGTCTTAGGAAGCAGAATTGAAATGTCTTAAGTCCACTCACTACTCATCTCATGACTAAAACATCCAATTGAGCAGAAGAAGGCAATTCAATATACTCATTTACATGGAAGATTCATGCTCAAATTTAATTCTTAACCGATTCACAAATTCGTTGGACGTACTTTTAGTACAAGTTTAATGGTGCTCGCAATTCAAGACCAGCCTGGTACTCATCAACGTATCAGATGCATCTTCTAGTAGAGCCATTCTTTATCCCATTCACCTGATGAAAGAAAAATGCAAATGCATGATTGCATTGCATTTTTTTCATTAAAAAAAAATTATTAGTAGTCCAAGTAAAATACATTATTACCTGTGGGTTAAGGCTGTATTGATACTCCTAAACTGATCCTGAATGCAAAAGTATCGATTACCCATCTGTGCTTTATATAGATTTTTGGTGAACCAATACCACAGGGTATCCTCCCCATTTAGTAAATCAAGTAAAGTAAATGCTTCATTGGAAATTAGAACGGTTGAAGAGGGAATTAACTAATGATTCATATATAAATTGTTCTAAATTGGATCCAAATCTAGTTTCTTGACTATAACCATCTAGTACTGTTCAATTTTTTAATACCTCTGACAGAAAAAAAAATGTTTGTTTCTTTTGAATCCTTTTATTTTCCTGTCACCGTTTCCCTGACATAGAGCATAGCTTTCGATCTAAATCGCCTAATCAGAATGTCAAAAAATTTTAAAATTAATTAATTTATATATCTATGTTTGCAAACAAATTCAGAAAAGATAAAAAAGAAGGAACATACTGGCAATGAACACTGTAGTGGAATGCTTCTTTTTTACAACATGCATGTACACGATTTAATTACTCTCCATTTTTTTTTTTACTTTTTACAGCTAGACAACTCATGTAATAAGTAGCTACTCGAACGAGCCGTAAAACCCGCTGTAGAAATAAGGACAATTATCATGGAGATCAAATATCTTGTAAAATGTCTTCATAATTGTAAGTTTGTATGTATTCCTAGAAGTGCAAACAAGGTAGCAGACTTGGCTAGCTAGGGCCACGGGTGTAGTACCTCCTTCTTGGATAACCTGCCAATGCCACCCACCTGGGAATTGGGATAGATAGGTTAATTTGTATTGATCAGAATTAATTCTCAATGATAAGTATCTATGCTTTAGACCCCCCAAAAAAAAAAGTAAAAACTCCTTTGGCACATATACCCAGTTGTACGGTATTTGGCTGCAGTTTCCTTTATTTTAAAGGCACTCCTCATTCCTCACCTTTTTTTGCCTCAAACCAACAAAGCACATTCTGGCTCATACAATGAAGGGTAAATTTTTTTATTTTTTTAAGAATAATTATGATGATAACCATAGTTTTATATATTAAGCAAAATCATTTAACATTTTGGGATATCCATAATTGGAATTCGGTAAAATTAATAAATTATCACCTCATAACCTTTTTATTATTATTTTTGTTTCTGGCAGCACAGCACATGCTTTCTGTCTTGGTGCTTCCCCATTTTTTCCAATAGAAAAAATATTCATACATGTCCTGTTTTGTTGACAGTTACTGGTTGTTTAAATTAGGAGGAAGTGATAATAATATAACTCAATATCATTATTTACCAGGGGAAGAGGGATAGGTTTGAAAGTGAAATCGTTATATGAGTGATCCTCAAAAAAGACATTAATTAAGGCTTCATATTAACACATATATAGTGGTACTGGTGCACGTAAAAGCTTGAAAATGACAACAACAACAAGAAGCAATTAACGTATCAAATACAATATAGGTCCTACATTAGAATATAACAGTACAATTCCGCCTTTTGAAAAAATAAAAATAGAAATAAAAGACAGTAAAAAATAGCGCCGCCTTTAGGGGGGGGAGGAAAAGGGGCGGTAAAAATATATAATCACGAGTCGGTCTTCTAGAAAGCTCTTGGCCACGCTATCTAGAATTCCCATATAGATAGAGCGTGTGCACGCACTTGGGGAGGGGCGCGTGAGAAGCCTTTTTTGTATTCTACTCGCAACGGCATAGCTCCGAATAGCCCGCTAAAACCCATTTTAGTTTTTTTTTTTTTTCTTTTCTTTTATATAAAACCGCTAAAACCGATTTTACTTGGAAGGAAGCATTATATATATTTGTACCTCCCGGGGGTGGATCGCATTGAGGAAAGCAAGCGAATGCTCTTGGCCACTACTACTGTTCATTCTTCTCCAAGAAAAGGCATCACCTTTAGTGCAGGAGGTAATAGCTTCTTGATGAACTTCTTTGGCTGGTGCATTAATCTAGCGATTTGGTTTAGAAATAGATAGCTAGCTACATCCATGTTTCTGTTCTGTTTCCAATTCCATGGTTCCTACTAGTATACTGCGTTAGCCTTTATTTTTCCTTTTTTTTTTGTGGTTTACTAGCTATATATCCCTTACTACTTTGGATACACTAGAGATCAGCTATAGGGTTTGATTAATCTTAGCTACTGTTCTGCATGCGCTTATGATTTTACAAGTTTCCCCGGTTTAATCTATGCTTGGTGCAACTTGTTTGACCAGTATATATATGTTTTTCTCTTCTAATCTTTTTAATTTTATTTTGGTTAGAGTTTTACCCGGAAGAAGGACATTAATTGTTATTGTGTTGTGACTTTCCTCTTGTGTTATTCTGGATTTTTTTTTTTTTTTGGAAAGCATGTTATTCTGGATTATTGGATATATATATACGTGGAAAGTGAGAAACTTTTAGCTTGCCAAGCATTCCGCTACATGTTTAGAATTAATTGATTGAAATGATCTGTCCATATGTGCCGTCTACTAGAGTATTACATAAAATAGATGATCGCCCTATGGGTTGCTAACGCAGGTATTGACAATTGTAAGGTCTTGCTAGTCTCTACCAGGAAATTAATACGAAGATGAACCCTTATTGGCTTGAATTGCGAGGCACAGGGACCATCCGTAAACTCACGATTGTGCCAACTAAACAAGAGTTCGAGGTGCGGGTGACCCCCCAGGAGTTGGCATCTTGGTTGTTGGATGTACTTGCATCTAGTGAGCTTGCTGAAAAAACAATGAAGAGCAACTGAAGAGTTTTACCGAGGAAGGGAAACTGACCCTGAGTAGCAGCTGCATCACCTCTACTCTGCTCTTGGCTGTGGATGTATTTTTCACCACAGAGGAGACAAATCCTGACCTTCCACTCGGCAACCAAGCTGGGCAGATTCAACCAGCAACTATCCAGCTTTGCTCCTCCAACCCCAAAAGTGCCATCATCTACCAAGTTTCAGGCCAAAATGAACTCCCACACTGCCTGCTTCAATTTTTCCAGATTCCTTCTGTCATCCTAGTGGGTATTGACGCCCCGAGGAAGATGGAAACTCTCTGTGACTGCGCTCTGTGTCCTGCTCAACGAATTCTGTTGCCAAGAGTACAGGATCCAATCACGTGGGCCAAAGCTGCTTCCGGGGACGACAATGTGCAAACTGTGAAAGATGTTTTCGGGAAGGAGTTCCCTGCTACAAAACTGCATCTTCCTGTTGATGGATTTAAAGGGCATGTGTCTTGCAAGTGGGATTCTCCGAGTTTAACAGAGGATCAGATAGCTTATGCTGGGATTTTGATTACTGAGATACACTACCTGGCGTGCAGGATATCGAAACGCAAGTGGTCTTTGCCGTTACTCTAGTGGTAGGGCATGCATTCTCATTCCCATTTTAGCTTTCTATCGATCTGTATGCAAGAGCTCCTGAAAAGTTTCTAGCTAGCATTGTTCACAGGGTACTTTTTCCTCTGTTTTGATTTTGTAGGTGGACATGAGAGTCGCGCCTGGAACTCAACTGAAGGTGCAGGTACATCTGTACGTGTGGCTCTGTATGTGGTTTAATTAGAGGCATGAGTGGATGCAACTTTGGCTACTCCAATGGCATTGTGGGACCAGAACACTCATATTCTGTTATTGTTCTGCAGTTTATTCATAATTCTCCTGCGTCTTTGTTCATTCAGTTAATTAGCAATCCTGTGGATATGCTTGATGAATGCTTGGCACCATCGCACGTTTGCTTGAATATTTGCGATTTTGAGCTATAGATATGCGTGCTTTTTTTGTTTTGATTGATCAAACATGGTGATCCGAATAACATCAATTTCTATTCTTAATTTGTTGTTCAGAGCATATTTGGTCAGTGTAATCCAGTTGCAACAATGTGGAAATACTCTGCATAGTATGCTCGAAGGATGGCATTGAAGCTATATCCGAATCATGAATGGAAATTAACCTTCTACTCCTGGCTTCTTTCTATAGCTCTTTCTTTCCAAATGGTAGTGTCGTCCTGAATTTCTATGTTCTACGGATATCTTGGACTGCTGTGCATTTGAAAAACTATCTGGATCTGAAGTTGCGTCCAAAGCCCAATATGGGACGCAATATATTTTAGGAGGAAAGCAGATACTAGCATTCTATTTAGTGGAAACTGTCGTGGTTATACTTTTGACTTGAAATTCCCACCACCTCTGGAGCGGAATATAGATGGTAGTATATATGCAGGTAATTCTGGTAGTGTTATGGCCTTGAAACGATTTTGCAATTAGTGAACATTATTATCAGAAGACGGATATTGGAGCTCATATTGGTCCGAAAGGAAAAACATAACTGTTTACACCAAGACCAAAATCGTAAAGGCCCATTTGTCTGGTCCAAGGCTGATGTCCACTACTGGTCTTATAAATGGTCCAGGGGTGTCGTCAGGTCCAAGACCGATGTCATCCGCAGGTCCAGGACCGATGTCATCCGCAGGTCCAAGACCGATGTCATCCACAGGTCCAAGACCGATGTCATCCACAGGTCCAGGACCGATGTTATCCATCGGGCTAGGATGCCTTGGGTCACTCGTCTTTTATTGGACTAAGCCCGATATCCAATACAGGGCGGGGCGCTAGATTGGGATTGATATCTTTTCTAAGTCCGATGTTTTATGCTGGTCAAGGATCGGTCCTTGGACTTGAGTTTGAATCGTGAGTTTGGATATTGGCAAATCAAGGATTGGCTTGTGATCAAGGAATTCTACAGATCGTTAGAGCCTGCGCAATCTTCTATGATTTCTTTTCGTATTTGAAAGTTAAAAGGGA